>QWTY01001179.1:0-33258 GCA_008033365.1 Pseudorectes ferrugineus
ACACATTTTGGGCCTAGGACGGTCTGGGTGTCCTTGAAGAGCAAGCCTAGAGAGGCTTTGTTATGTCTATCTTAGCATGAGAGAACAGCAGCTAACAGGCTACAGGACACTTCAGAGTTACACACTAGGAATACAGAATTTGAAAAATATAAAAGTTAAAACCTAAGGCATCACAGGTACACATTGGCCTTACTCCTGTGCCTCTTCCTGCCTTGTCATAGCCCAGGCAAGCCTGCACTAGTTGCTCCAGAGATCACAGTCTCAGCCTAGTCTTCAAACCACCAGTTTTTGACACAGTACCTTCTACAAACATGCAAGGATTTCTTTATTATTATGTGATATTCTTACTTTAATTTTAAAATTAGTTTGCCTGCAGACAGGCAATACACACTTCAGTGCTAACAATTTGGATCTATTTATCTAAAAGTTTATTGAAGATTAAATTATCCTGAGAAATAAACTTCCCTACTTTTTCTTTTGCTTGACAGCTCCCAGATTAAGCTAAGTATTCTGGTTAGTTTACAATTCATGACCTAGGATACAACAACTCAAATTTAGTCAAAACTCTGGAGCTTAAAATTTAGTTACAAGTAAATATCTTTAAAAATCAGTCTCATTGCAAGAAAAAGCAAAAAAAGCTTTTTTTTTTTTTTTTTTTTCTTTTAGGAAATAAAAGCCCAACTGACAAAGATAACAGAGAGAAGTCAATTACTTGTAATACTCTTCTTGAATTTCAAAGGGAATCCTTTCCAAATTTGGTCAGAACAGGAGAGAAGACAAATGCCTGGTATAATACTTCTAATATTTTTAGGGGATCTTTATGACTTAGGCTATTATAATTGCTTTTCAAAAGCATCCTTTCACTCTGACAGACAAGCTAAAACTTGAAGGGTAGCCAATAACTTTGGCACCAGCTTATCATAGGGATATCTCTCATATCACACTGTCAGTATTATTATTTTATACAAACTGTCACAGAAGTGGAAGAAGAAGGTCATATGAGAGAAGAATATGAGTTGAAATATTAAAGAATAAACTCCAGTAGTTGTAAAAGGTTTGAATAAAAAAATGCTGAGGGGAATCTTCCATGTGCTGATAGGAAAATCAAACTTCCTAAGAGGCAAATACAGCTACTTTATAGTCATAATCTATAAAGGCCTTACACCCACTCCCAATGGGTTATTGTGTATTTTCAAGTTTACACACGGTTTTCAGATAACCAGAGCAGAACAGGTCAACACTTAGACTCTTTTGTTGATAAGAAATTCTCAGTGTCTTTGTTTCAGTCTTAAAGAGTTTTTGTGTTAAAAGAAAAATTCTAGAGAATAGAAGTTTGAATCCTGTAATTTCATTTTTGAAATTCTGAATTTGTTACCAGTTCCCATGGGTTTATTCAAAAATTGATTCTAATTATTACTGTGTTGTAATATTACACTGTGAGACGATAACAGAATTTTTTTTCTCTTTTTGTATCTTTAAAGCCAGTCACTACTTAGTGCTAATCATAACACTTTATATTCTTTTTCTGTTTCAAAATGTTTTCTGCCTGTATAGTAAAGAAACATGTTAATCTAAGGCAAGGCAACCAACATGAAACTGCAAGGTAAATTTCTGAAATTCTTAAAGAGGACTTAACCATGTCATCAGGCCTGGACATATCATTAAAAAAACATTATCACAATATAACAAAAACCAAAAATATTATAAAATGGTATTTGATATAGCAGTATTAGGATGGATAGAGTTCACAAAAAAATCAAAGGGTGTGGTGTTAATCTACAAATTTCCATAGCTGCTGCCGTCCCTGTATTTTCAAGACAAGTTAGACAGTGATCCATTGATCGTGGATTTACTATCCACACCTCAGCCATTTTCCTGTGGGAGCCCCAGGTTTGCTGCTTGTAAGAAGAGGTGTTAGGGACAACACTTTGCAGTCAGGATGGGCAAACCTGCCTTTATGAGGCAGTTGGCAGGAGCAGAGTGGGCGCCCAGCTCCGTGCCGGGACTGCCACGGACTTGGCTGGGCAGCCAGGCAAAAGCCAAACATACCAAACAGCGACAGTGCCACTGGAGCTTCCTGCATTCCACTGGACTGCTGCTTTACACCTCTTTCAGCGTGGTTTGACAAATGTTCTTCCTCTGTGACAATCCTTTCCTTGCAACTTAGAGGCATGCTGTTCTCTCCTAATTCACTGCTGACAGTGGGAACTTGAGGCGCTCCCCTCATAAACCACCTAGTCACAGCAATTCATTAACAGCTGACCAGATCACCTCTTCCTGTGCTCCACCTCTAAAGCATAAACTCTCTTGATGGATTTTATTACATGTTGTAAACTTGACCAATTTTCATTTTTCCCCTGTGCTCAGTGTTCTGCAGCATTTCACCTTTCCGGGGGAGGGGAGAAGGGAAAGCACAGTCTAATGTGGTTTGATTTAAATTATTACCCTGGTGCACACTTTCTTTGAGATGCTATTTTCCCTGCCTGTTCTAACTGCTGAGCACAATCACTAGACCTCAATTATTAAAGAGATTCTAAAAATAGTGCCATGCAAAGCTGTCTACAAAGAAAAATCATTCAAACACAGTAAGAGACATATCCTGGGCAGTGAGCTTTCACTGTCGTTAGCTTCTTAATTCTTTCTTTTTTTTTTTTTTTTTTATTTCCATCTTTTGCTCTCTTCCCTCATCTTTTCCACTCTTTCCTTCAGCAACATAAGGAAGAGGGACTTTCAGGACATTCTCTCTACTACGCTAGAAAACTGCATTAGCTCATGCACACATTGGCACAAGAAAACATTTCCTTTTTAGTAAATGCCAACATTCGCTAACTTTCCTTTCAAGCAGATCATGAACTTGTGTTCATGGGAATATAACCAAAATAAAATAAATAAATAAATGTAAGCCCTAGTATTTCTAGCTGTGAGTCTTTTCGTGCACTATTCAGTGGGGTTGAAAACAAGGGCATGGTTAACCATCTGGAAGCCTCAGAATTAATGTTTCCCTGCCAGGGATTTTTACAAGTCTGTGATTCACTTGATGATTCCTGTTTGGAAAAGCATTTAAGGCTATAGTTAAATCTCTAATTAAGCACAGGTAAGCTCTCCCCTCAAGGAAGGTGTCTCTTATTTTGAATCACTGGTTAGGAGGGGAGCTAGGAGGAAAGGTGACTAGGATATCTGAGAAGATTCAGCATATACTCAGTTTGGGCATCCTAAATCCTGGCTACTCTTTCTGAAAGATATCTTTAAGGATAAATAAGGAAAATAAGTCTGATACAAGATAGCAGTATGCTAAGCTTCTTTTCTTCCTGAAGTTTCCCAAATGATTTCAAAACAAACAATAGCAAATACATCTAGACCTAGAGTTGCAGGAGGGAGGAAAGACACAAGAGGAGGGAGAGACAGGAGGAGAAAAGCTAAAGTCTTTTTTCCCCCACTGCGAAGCCTGGATGAATACACACATGTACATGTGTCCCTCGCTCCAAGGCACGGGTCACGTCACTGTTTCTGCCAGCCCCAGCAGGAGCCTTTTAAGCAGGAGACTGGTGGGATCACACCAATTTCACCTGGCTACAGGCATATCTGTTTGGAAAGAAAATATCTACCTCCCCCTCCCCTCCTACATCAGTTGCACATCCATTAACATTCAGACTAAATCTGCAGTTACAATCCCTCGATCAGGCTGCACCTTGCAGGAATGGCTCTGCCACCAGAGCTGTGAGGACTGCAAAAGTGTCAAGGGACTTAGCCTGAAAATTAAAATCCAGGGGCTATCAGCTTAGAGGTTGCACGGTGCGTGCAGGACATTACAGCAAGGAATGAATACAAATCTTGTAGTACTGACAGCTCTGAACCATTTTACTCTGCTTTTCACAGTGAGCTTAGGTGACCATACACCTCTTTCACATGGCCTGTCATATACAAGAAAGGTGTTAACTGCTAATGCCAGCAGTGAGAAGCTGTTCAGGAATTTTTCTGCCAGCTTTTGTGGCACAGCAACCTACTTAAGAAGCATACAATCCTAGAGAGTGTGCCTCTCGATGTCTCTAAAGAACACACAAACTGATGAATGGTCATACACATCTTGTAGGAAATTAATGTCCGTGGTCGTTCTCAGCTAGACGCTTACAACTGAACATCTATGTCTCCAAAGCAAAATACAGAAAAATATGAGCTCTTTGAAAGTTGCTCAGGTATCATCCCTGTGTCTTTACCAGGTTTTAATACCAATTTCAGCTATCCAGACTAAGATAAAACCACATGAAGAACAACCATTTACTAGAACAAAACATATTTCACCGTGAAATTGGCCGTTTGGGATATACAGCTTGCTGACATGAAAAATATCTGAATATGAGTTCACCACATAGCTAAATTTTAGAAATGAAAAGAACAACTGAAAAGTATTTTTTTCTATGGGCAATGATACAAGTTATTTTTATCTAAATACTGCACAATGATGCCTAACCACTTAGTTAATAGAAATGACCACTAATGTGAAGAGAAGAAGCTGGGTAGTAAACTAAGTTTCTAAATAACCTATATGCTTTAAGTTCAGCAGGTGACTTACACCACAGAAGGAGCAAAGCATTGAAACTTAAAGCACAAGAACTTAAATTTACATTCTCTGAAGAGCGTCTGGATTAACTTGTACAACACTGACACAAGCACCAGTATGACATGAACAGTCTCCCTGTCAGGTTGACTGTGTCTTAAAGCCTGATGAAAATATTTGACTCAATTAGTCCACCTTGAAGTGGGAAAAAATATGCAAAAGAGCAGTACGAACAATTCAAAATATAACATCTGTGAAGTACTGCTTATTAATAAAAATAATAAAAGTCAGATATAAACTACAGCATCCCTTTGTTAATTATAGATTGCTCTCTTTAATTAAAACACCATAACTAATTACTGGCACTTCCTTTAAAAAGGCAGAGTTTGCCAGAGGCACAATAAATACTAATAATTCACTCTACAATTACTAATAATTCCCTTCTATTGAGCTTTTCATCCATCTAATCCACACAAAAATGGAAACAAGCGTTGGGAGCGCCATTTGGTACTTGCTGCAAGCAGAGAGAGGGAGCTGATTTGACCAAGACTGCAAGTAGAGCTGGTGGCAGAGCGGGGAGGGGGCAGAGGCAGGCAGGGCAGGCAAGGATGGGTTATTCCTGGTCATCAAGAGTGAGGAGATATTGGTGTTGGTTGTACCACAGATACACAGAGAGCCAAACACATTTTCAGCCTGAATGGCTTCAGTGACATCAGGGAAGAGGAAAATGCTCCACAAACAGGGAGCGCGGTGGGTAGCACGATGTGCAGCATCCACAGGAGCCTGCTCCAAGCGCTGGGTGCCAACCTCCTCAGAGATGCTGAAGCTCCCTGGCATTTGAAAGGTTCGGGGCAGGCAGCAGAACTGGGTTCAAGACACTGCCCCTGTATTTAAATAGATAATGCATCACCAAATACCACCAGCTTCCCTCTTCTTGCCTGCCATTCAAGCCCGGCCATTAAGCACTGAATGAATGAAGAGCTGCTAATCTGCAGTACTTTTCACATGCCATAATTTAGTATGATCTGTTGGAAGTGGCCTTCTTTGACAGCCTCATTTACTGTAGAGCCGTAATGCCTTTCAAATATTTATTGTGAGTGATGGAGCCGCGCAGGAGCATCAGCCCTCACTGATTTTATTATTGCACTGCCGGAGGAACACAGATGTATCCTTCAGGTTTTATGAAACTCACAACGTTCTTCACACTTTAAGGATGAAAGACCTAAATCAGCGACACACCACCTGGGCACTTTATACGTGATCTATTCCATTTCTCATACTTTCTTTGGAGGCTAAGTTGGACTGGGAATCACTCTCAGAGGGAAAAGCTATCATGGTAAATACACAGACACAACATAGATCTTGATGTTCTGCCCCCATCCCAGTCCACAATCATGACAAACTCCACCCCAAATTCCCAGTGGTGGTCAGGGTTGGTTTTTTGGGGGGCATTTTCTAAGTTATTTTTTTACAATGGTCATTAATTCTAAAAGAAAATAAGCTGTGAAAATGGATGGTATTTTTTTTAACTGATATTTTTTGACAGCTGCTACAGGCTGCTCTGGGGAAGGCGGAACATGAGGAGCCAAATGTGAAGTTTGTTGCCTGCACCTGGAAACAGTTTAGCCGCAGAGAGCTGGATTCTTGTTCTGATCAAGTGTGATACACCTGCATGGGACCCCTGATGGAGGAGAGGAACTATGCCAGTAAGAAACTTTAGGCTGCTGGGAGTCGCACTCCACCTGCCAAACTTTTGAGAGGGTTGTGCCTGCTCCCCAGGCGGTGCGGAGGTGGGAGCATCAGCCTCCACATCTGCCCTTCCTGCACTCCACTGTGGTTCAAAGGATGCTTCTTATACAGGTTGAGTAATGCTGCTTTACTCCTTTAAGAAACTATACAGAGAAAGACACCCCCAGAATATTTCTTTTTTTCAATAGCACATCTTCCAATTTACAGACTTAAATCTCATTCCCATAATACAGTTAGCAGCGGAATTTCAAACTGTATGTTCGCCAGATAAGGGAGTACAACCCCCCTTCACCCAAAACAAACTGAAAAAACACCCCTCAAACGTGTCACCATTAGCTAATGGCTGTGGTATTTTAGGCTGAACGAACTATGTTGGCTGCTCATGCATGCAACGCCATTGAAAGTACTTGACAACAATGAGGGCACACTGGGGGCACTTTAGGCAAAAAAGTAACCACAGCCTCAATGATTCGAATATCTAATATAACATGGTTGGTCTTTGTCAAACCAGAGAATTAAAGGTTTCTATATAGGTCTTGGAATAAATTCATCCTGGCTGCAACATCAGGGATTAATTATACTGGATTTTGCACATATTTGGTAAACTGGAACTCCAAAGTCTCTACTTGCATTTAGTATGATGTACATGTTCTCAGTTTCCTAGGCTGTTTATTTTAAAAGGGAAAAAAAAAATTTAAAAGCATACAGACACCTTAAAGTGTGAATTTTCCTCTCTTTCACCCTCTCCTTTTTTTTTTTAAATAGATAACATCTAGTTTAAAATATCCAGTCCAAAACTATGATCAGCAAATACAACTAAACTCTGACTCAGACAGGCTCGTGCCAAATGGCAAACTGCCCCATAAAAAGGTACTTTTGGTCTCTTTCTATTTATGTCCCTCCCCCTTGAACTATTCAGTATTACAGAGCAGAGAGATTTTGGGACAGCTGGGTAGCATGCTGGGAAAAAGGAGCAAAAGGACCATTTCATTTTCTTGGCATAATCCTAGCTACAAACAGGTTTCCTACAATAGAAGAACAAATGAGCAACTTTAGAAGAAAAGGGACAGCTAAAGCCTTATATAATGGACTATTTATGTCTGAAAAAACTTCAAACTAAAGTAAAAGCATCATCTGAAATAAAAAATGCGAGGGAAATTTAAGACAAAAAAAATGATTTCCCGATGTTAATACTTACCATGGCACTCAGAGCAACTTGCTTTCTGGTGGTACTTTACTGCAATATTCCAAGCTATGGGAAAACTGATGTTTCATTATAATGATGATTGCTGATTCTTTTCTTTATAGCACTACACCTGCCAGCTGAGTGCTGGGTAAGCTCAGGTTAGGACTCTAAGCTTATAAAACAAAATGAGCTTTTTACCAGCAGATCTTTTTCCATGAGGTAGAGACAACTTTACACTTGGCCATGGGGATGTGGGTGGTCTTCTCACCACTGATGTCCTTTCCTCCAGGCTCCAGAGATCACTTCTGACTTCAGTGGTTGTTGCTTGGTCTGACATACAGGCATGGGCTGAATTGCAGGGTGAGAGGTTACCAGAGCATTACTTGCCTGAAGGAAATGGGGTTTATCAGCATTGGGTCATCTGATGCTTCTTTTTTACTGCAGTTGGCGTTCCTTCGTGTGGGACTCTCTCACCATGCATGATCTCACTCATGCCCTCTTGAGTCAGGACAAATGATGGAGACTGCTATAAATCTTCAGTTGCTTTTGCCACAATATCCTTTGCTGTTCTGGAAACCACGGCTTTTTCAAACATCCAGCCTCCTGCTGCAGCAGGGGCTGTTGCCTCTAACCATGGAGCTTTAGTGACTATGGTGACAGCTCATGACCACAGTCCTGCCAGCTCCAGTGCCTCCTGCAGGGCTCCAAGCACCACATTCACTACAGTCTCATAAACCCCATACGGCTCTTTTTCAAACCATGTGTTTATCAATGCCTAGAAACGTCCCTGTCAGGCTGAGAAGGATCCCAACAGTTGGCCTCTTTCCTTCTCTGTCAGAGAGGTTTTGGGTTTTATGCAGAGTTTAGTCCTATTTCTACCCAGCAGTGAAAGTACTCATGCCCTTCAGCTGTGATAATCTCCAAATAATCCAAACTATCCTGTGGTTTTATCATCTGTCTGCATATGCCCATTTGCCTCAAAGTGATTCTCTTGACCATTACAAGTATCTAGTAGCTCTTCCACATTACCCAGAGCTGCTCCAGGCAGTGTTTGGTTTGCCCATCAGTCACGCTTCCCCCTTTCCCTGGGATTGCACCCGCCAGCCCAAAATACTGTGCCTCACGTACCCCATAATCAAGTACAGCACGACTAGACTCAACGTCTCTCAAACTTCAGGGAGAAAAGGCTTTCTAAGGTTTCTAAACTGCAGGTTACACTGCGTCCAAATGGTTTCCCAGAGTCTTCTTCAAACTCTGAGATCCTTTTACCAAGATCCACATATGCTCTGCTCACTTCCCAGCTGTAAATGCGTTTTTTGGGAATCTGTCATGTTCTTAACACTTTTCCAGTCTCCAGACTGGCAGATGCCCATGATCACAGATTAATGAGAGAGGAGCAGGGACCTGGAGGCTGGAAGGTAGTTCTTGGATTTCATTTGACTGTGCTTTGTAACTAATCATGAAAATATGTCACAAGGATGCTGGAAAAACACATTTTTCCTTGCATGGCATATGTTACTTAGATAAAATAAATAGATAACAACCCCCATGTTGCTGCATACCAACAACTCCCATTATATGAATGTGACTCAGGGAGCCAAATGTTTAAAGCTAATATGCCAGTAAAAAACATCAATCTGGGCTGAAGGGAAGCTGCTGGCTGGATGATAAAACCAGGCACGACCCCTTTCTTCAAACTCAGTGTAGCCCTTGAGTGTTGCAGTGAAATCTTTGCCTTCACAGGATGAAATCCTGAGCCTGGGTGGGCAGAGAGGGGGGGAAGGGAGCAGGAGGAACGGCAGTGCCTTGGAGTACCGCTAAAGACATTAAAGGGCCATCAGCAGCTCACCAGCAGAACCCTGCATTTATTACAGCATAGCAAATTTTCAGAGATGAGCTCCTTTCATTTAGGTCTGCAGCTGCTTCTGACATCTCCCAGCTGAAAAGGGCTGAGCATTCTCACAATATTAAAAACTCAGCTTCTTTTCCTCTTGAAACTGTAGAGAGGAAGAGCAATAAAAAAAATGAAATAAAATAAATAGTCTGCTGTATCCTGCCTGTTTACTCTCAGGCATAGGAGGACTGTATCAAATTTAACACGACTGAAAAATTGGAGCCAAAAGACTTGTTTTTAGAATCTGTGCTCTAGATGAGTGTATGTAAGCCGTATAAAATTGAATGTGTGACTCTGATCTTTATGGTAATGCTGTGAGTCATCTGCTAATGGTCAGTCTCCCCTGGCTGGAACTCATTATGGGGTGAGACTCATTATAAATAAATCCTTTTATCAGAAGAATTTAAATTCCCACCGCTTGTTCCAGGTGCCTAAACAGCCAGGGTCTAATTAAGTAATGATGCTGACCAAACTGCAAATACATTTTGTTTACCAGATGATGATACCATACATATATGCAACATTCTCTGGCAGCAAACTGGGCAGTATATATACACAAGATCATAGCTTTAAAAGCTCATTTTCCTTAGGCACAGGTCAGAGATGACAAGGGCACCTCATTTGTCATATAGCCGGTAGTAAATGATGGCACTGTACAGCAACCTAGATGTGCACACAAAGTATGTATCAGTGGATCAAAAGATGGCTCTTGCCTTTAATTCACGGCACTCTGCTTTCACTGGTGTGGGTTTGCTGTTTGGCTCTTTGAGCGCCTTGTTTATCAACACTTGTTGCCTTTACAGTGTTAATGCCACAGAAAGATGAAACTGAAGAAAACAACAACACTTTATCACACAGAAACATTAATATCTCTCGACTGGAAACAAATTGCTCAAGGGTTCTGCCTGATGCCTCCAAGTTGAATGAAACTAGGCAAGGCATGTGTCTAAATAAATGTTTGATGCTGGATTATATGGTCTAACATAACAATGCCATGCAAATTAAAAAAAAAAAAAAAAGAGTCTGCTTTATTTTTTTAAAAAATCATTCAAAAGTATGGCATCTAGATACCTATAAAAAAGATTAAGCCAAGTGAAAAACACTTTCAACTAGAATTTGAAAAAGAAACCCTGTGATCTACAAGCAATGTTAAGATGTGCTAGTCAACACCGAGTAGCAGCTGCTCTTAACGTTTAAAAAAAGAATCGATTAAAATAAGTATTTCAGCTATTGCAAAAAAGACCAAATGAAAGATGAAAACCAGCACTATGCGCTATTGACATACCAGAGGAAAAGACAGAAAATAAATTCAGAACTGAAAAGCCAGTAAAATAGGACGTTAAGTGAATTTTTAGAATTCTGTGCCTTGAGAAAGTCAAGAGCATTTTAGCTCCCAGTTCAGAATCAAAAACAACACTTCAGCTTTTTTCTCTAAAATAAATGTAGAACTCTTTTCCCTCCCAAATCTGCTATCTGTGTTAACAAAGGAGAAAGGACTAGAACAAACCTGAAGAAACAAATCACTGTCTTCTCTTCTGCCTAGTGGAGGCAGAGTGGGAAAACCCAAAAGGTTATGGTCCTTGCTCCACCTGCCCTGTACCTGGGCACTGAGAGGCACTGTGTCCCCATTCCTGCTGGGCATGGTGGGGGAACAGGCTTGCTGGGAGACAGCAGTGAGGATGAATAATAGGTTATACAGAAATCACTGCAGTTGCACTCCCTTTCACAAAGCTGGTGTCCCCTGCTCTGGCAATGCCCCCACTGCACGGAGGTTTGTGGATGAAGAAAAACAGCATCTGAGTCTTTGACATCGGTCTCTCCTTCAATGCAAGAACTGAATGACATGTACGTACCAGGCTTGGCAGATCCTGACACTGGTGTCTTAAAAGCCACCCTCCTTCTGGAGGCGGAATCAAAATGTATTTAGTGTATTTATAATCATGCAAGAGTTAGGAAGGAGCTGTGACAATGAGAAAAACATGCCATAATCTTCCTGGCTCAGCACTCACCAAAAGAAACAGACTCCTGACTCAAAGAGGCAGAGGACAGACACATCTCACTAAAGCTATGTTGCAGATACAAGTGGTTTTGCCAAGAAGCAAGAGAAGGGTTGGTCTTTGTGGGTCAGCTTCATATACTCCTCTTTAGGAGTAGTTTACGTTTTTTGAAGAAATGAAAGAATGTTTCAAATTATTTTTTTTAATGAAGCTACTGAACTTTGCAACTGCAGCTTGTCTTTCCCTCAACTCCTTAGTTGATTAAAAGCGGAAAATCAGAAAAAAAAATATTTTGACTTTCTTGTTTGTTCAAAACTCTTCCTTACTGGCATGCTAGTCAATTTCTGAAATGCTGAAACCACAATAAAACATGGTTTTTCTTATTAAAACAACAAACACATGAGTTTTTATCACCAAACTCTTTTGACACTTAACTATAGCACATTCACAGCTGCCATTTTTTCTCTCCTATCACATAGTGATTTTCAGTATCATTTATCATGTCAAAAAATTTTCCTTAATATTTATGAATTATCTGGCTGAAATGGCAGTTTTTCATGATATGCCCTTTCTGTTTTAACACCAGAACTCCTACTGCTATAGATAATGTCTCTGTGCTGAGAAGAGCTGGCACACACCGGCTCAAGCCACACGATGAAGCATTTTCTGAGAGGATTTGGCATTGGTTTATGCAATTTTCAGTGAACGTTCAACATAATTTAAAATGTCTAACTGAAATTCACTTTTAATTTTAAAGGTTCATTTTTCAAATCCAAATGACTTTTAATTTCAAAATGGATGCTAATGGGGAGCAAAAAGAAATTTTCCTGGAGTAAAATGAAAACAAGAATCCCTTACTTGACCTCACATAGGTTTCTTCCCCCTCCCACCTCTAGCTTTTGTAGATTTTTGGTCCACAAAATTATTCCAGTGATGCAATATTTGAAAAAAACTATAGTGGAAAAAATTTGAATTATAAACATTAACATACCTACAGTACCTTAATTAACTCTCAATTTTTGTAAATTGAGAGTTTGTAATTTTTGTAAACATGGCCCCATTTCCCCTGCCTGCTCCGTGGGCCAGCACAGCCACCCCTCTTGCCAAGCAGAGGAGGATCTGCTCGGACGCTTGGAAACATCTTGCCTGTTTGCACCACCAAAGAGAATCAAAGCCCCAGTACTCCTACTTCTTTGGTTTTTTTGTTTGTTTCAAAGCAGATCAAAACCATTCAGATCTCCTAAACAGATGGCGTGATTTTAAATCGCAAGCACATGTTCCATGTGTGTCCCATACACCGTATGGATTATTCCACAGAAGCTCTTGCTGGTGACGGACCTAGCAGCACATTGGGCCTTTGTTTTCTGCTCCTTGGCACTTACATAAATGTGTCCCCTTTGGAGTAGTAAAAGCTTTCTGTTGCATCTATGTCAGTGGCACGTGTGAAGCCCTGCCATGTGCTAATGGTATAAATATGGAGGAAAAGCGTAGCAAAAAGAATAACAAACAAGGACAGGCTCTCTCCCTGTTGCCATTGCTAAAGCACTTTATTTTAAGCTAGGAGCACCTGCTAGAAAGGTCATCTGAGGGGTGGGAGATTTGAAATGATGATTTTTATTATTATTTTAAAGCATTGCTTACACTCAGCATCTGTTTTGCCAAGCAGATGTTTCACACTGTGGGATCCCTGCCCACCCACTGGAATATCTGACTGGAGTTCACATCAAGGCACCACCACAAACCAGGTCCTCCCCGGTGACTGAGTGGGCACAGCCTCCAATAGCTAAACTAAAGGGATGCAGTCTGTCCAAAATAATACTCTTGGTATGTATTTTTTGATCTCTGAGTGTGATTTGGGCTAATTGCAAATAGCAGCTTTGATTCACCTACAATCTGTTTCCTGTTTTTCTTTTTGTGAATGCTCGTGAAAGTTAAATAAATTCTGGGGAACTCTGTCCACTTAGCATGTGTCTCTGAACAAGCAAAGGTACTCTTGCCTGCAGGTAGGAGGCTGTCCTCCTTCCTTGGAAGTGGCCTCTCTCTGCTTGTAGGGTGACAGGCAAAAAGGACAACATTGCAACGTGAGGAATTAAATTTACCTCCCTATTTTATAACCCACTGACACAAAAGGAAGAATAAAATCCCTTACAAACCAAAAACTTTCTGGATGAGTGTTCTGCAAGCAGAAAACACAAGGCAGAAATTGTCAGATAAATTGTTTGGGTAGTTCAGCCAGCGCCTTTCCCTGGCTACGTAGCTCTCTTTAGAGAAAAATGCTAAGATTAAGTTATTAAGGGTAGATTACCATTAACTTTATCAACCATGTCTGAATCATACTATCACCCCCACAGTACTAAAGTAACTCAGAGCACTGCAATCAATGGAGGTTGGCTGCTTTACACCAGCAGAGAAGTCTTCCTATGCCTTCACCAACAGCTATGAAAAAAAGCCTTAAGTGGATTTGTTCATGGGTGAGGGAATGGGGGTGGAAACAGTTTCTCGGAAAATCCAAAATCCTGGCCAAGGATCCAGAAGAGGATTATTATTACAGTATCCCTCTTATGAGCTGTGCTGAGCTGAGCTTGTTAGAAAGGTGTTAACTTTCCTCTGCCAAGAGCACTTTGCAGTAATCAGTTTATGAAAAATTCAATTTGGCAGCAAACTCTTGGCAGTCTCAAATCAACTGCACCTATTATACCCCAGTCACAAGTGGATGGGCAAAGGTGGCTCGGTGCATCAGTCTCTCCTCCCCCTCCTCCGCGGCCTTGAAATTTGCTCAGCGATTCCGGAGGAGGAAAAAACAGTGTTGTGTAACTCATCTACAAAGAACAAGGAGGAGGGGGGAAAAAAAAGAAGTCAGAAACAAAAGACATCCAGCTGCAAAGCTTCTGGCAGGAAGTTACAGGTAGAAAGTCTGTTTGTGTGGGCTTCCCAGGGCAAAGGAAACAGCCTGTGCCCTGTCACTACAAAATATTCACCCCGACTGGGAAAAATGTAAATGATGCTGAAGTGATAATGAGCACTCAAGTGGATTTCTTCCTGAAATGAGTCACAGCTGCTGTCAAAGCTCCATCAATTTGCTGTAGCAGGTCGAGCAGAAAACTCTGAGGAATGCCACCTGAAAGCCTTTGCCGTGAAAGAGGAATCCCACCAAGCCCAGGCAGGGGCCCAGCAGCACAGGGCAGTATGAATATCTTCCCCATCCAGCTGGGAACAGGGCTTCCAGCTGCCACCTCTAGGGAGGAACAATGGTCCCTCTACACACACAAACCATTGCATTATGGTGCATTGCTGTGTGTCCTGTTCGTAGCTTCATGACTGTTTTTCCATTAGAAGATATTGCTGAAACCGGGGAAAGTAGGCTGTAGAGGAAACAGATGGTATTTTCTCTCTAATTTTGGTGTTTGAGAACAGAATTTGCACAGTTTGTTCCTCGGTCAACCCTTACGTTCAGGATAAAAAACTGTTACCTGCCAGAATATGAATGGTTTTGAAATGTGCAATAAAAAAAATAAAAAGCATGTGGAGGGGGAGCTTTCATCTTAAAGAGCTACCAAATTTGCATTCCTGAGGTCTGATGCTATGGTTATCAATCAGATGCTTTGGGGATATTAAAGACACTCTCTCTCACTAATATCAAAAGTGAACGTCCTTTCTTCCTCAAGATTTCCCAACAGATCTTTAAAGTCTCGAAATTCCTTTCATTCTTAATACTCACTGTGATTATGTTGTATCTGCAGAAGTCTTCTTTACATCTAGGGTTTAATATTTTCCCCTCTCCAGCAGATCTCCTTTTAGCTATGGTCCATTTCAGGTAACTGCTATCTAAAACTTAATGTGCCCATTTATATTAATACATGCCCTCAGAAGAATAGGATTTGGAAGCTCAGTCTGACATGTGCTGTGTCCTTGGTCTGGTAACTTACATGGCATTATCCTGTCATGGGAATCTGCAGTCTAGGTAAATGCTCCAGCTGCAATTAAGTGAAATCTCCTGCTCCATTTGATGTGCCCAAATGACTTTACATTGCTCTTTCCCATCTTCCCATCTGTACTGAGAGACAGGCAAGGAGCAGATGAGTGTTGAGAGGTGCACGGGCAAGCCTTGTGCAGAACAAGACTCATCTCCCTTCCTTCCTTGGTAGAACAAGCTGATTCCCATCTACTGGGGCCTTTCCAGGAAAGAATGCTGCAGAGACAATGTGAAGTACTTTGCTGACAAAGTGACAGAAGAAGGAATTTCCATAAGACCTTTAGAAATGGTGGGTGTTATTTTATGTATGCAAAACAGAGGCTCTGGGTAAATCATATTTGCTCAAGGAGGACCCGATGCCACAGCTGCATTGGAGCAGGAACCCCTGGCCTGCTCAGGCCACGTTCCTCTGACTCTCCCTGTGAGCACACATGCACATGCATTCACGTACACCATCCTAATTAGAAGTTTCCAAAATCCAAATTCAAAGCATTCCCCTTTTCCCACCTCTCTTCCACCAGCCAGCACTCACTCTGCTGAAGGCGTAAACAGGTCAGATGTTTCCATGGCCACAGTGAACCAAATAAGCAGTTGGGATTCAGCGAGTAATGTGGGTTTTTTAATTGTTCCAGTGCTGGGTAGCGTGCGGCGTGTGCCACCACGCTGACAGTACCTGGCTATGTCCTCTGGCTAATGGGTGACATGATGGCTGGCACTGGCTCCTTCTGCCCCTGAAACTGTTATCTCCTGCGAGCTTCAACAGGCAGCTCCTCTCATGGGGTAGCACTGATGAAAAGTACATTTCACACAGAAAATGTCTCTTTGCAAGTACTAATTGCTGGTTCCAGTGCGGCACTGAACCTATTCACACAAGGTGTAATTAAGTTGTGACTCACTGCCACAAGATGCTGCAGAGGCCATAAAGTATAAAATAAGCCTGTGTGGGGACTAGACAAATTCATGAGGGACATGTCTAGCAAACAGGATCGTTGGGATGCCACACCATTCAGGGAGTCCCTCCTAAACTTCTCAATGCCTGAAGGCGAAGAGCTGTAGAAGGGAAAGGAGGGTTTGGTCCCTGCTGTTCCAAAGGATCCCAAGCTAGATGAACATGTAGTCTCCCACCTCCTCTGCATAACAAACAGAAAAATTGAGATGAGCTGTGGAGCTGGTGGTTCAGAGTCTGAGCAGTGCAGAGATGCCTCTGACCGCAATTATCCATCTTGAGAAGAATAGCCAGGACACCAATGAGATCAGCCCTGTGCTGCATTTGACCATTTGTCACAAGGCATTTTCTGATTCCTGTGTGGTGAGTCATCTAGCTACTATGGCACAGATCAGTTTTCACTCAGTGAAAGGCACCAGATCCTTTCACACATCACAGACTGAGGTATTTGTCAATAAAATTGCTCATTTAAGACTTATTTATCACCCCTTCTGGGGGCCCCAGATCTGGAGATGTCTACTTTGGTTCACGCTGTTCATGAAAGCTCTGGCTAGAAGATTTTGTCCCATAATCTGCTACTCAAAACCATCCTTGTCTCAGCTCAGATGTTCACTGAAGCCTCCTTGCAATGCAGAAGAAGGTTTTATGAGGAGGAGTCAGATTAAAACTGCCTCGGTGATCAGCCTGCCTGGGGCAGCTGTTTATGCATCCTGTAACACAGGCAAACCAAACTCTTCTGCAATTTGCCAAGAATAAGGTGTAAATAATGCTACAAAAGTAAAAATACTGCTACAAAAGTAAAAATAGTAATAGAAGTATACAATATATATATAAAATAATAGTAATAATAGTAAAATAGTCATAGAAATATATAATATATAACATAATAATCCAAATATACTGTGTGATCCTGGGATTTCAGTTCAGGCTCTAACAGCATATGGTTGAAATATCGCAGTTTCTCAGGGCCCTTCTTCATCTCCTGGGCTCACAAAGGAAAAGAAGGGTCCACACCAAGACCTCCTCTCTCTCCTGTAATCAAACACAGCTCAAACCTCCACAGAGGACTCCTGAGCTTTCCTGAGACTTCTAGTGTAAGCTTACTCAGACACAGCCTTCTCTAAAAAATCGTTTCAGCTACACTTCTCACCTTTTGGCAGTCTGGCTTACCAAAGGACTATGGTTTTATTTGCCTGGGTCACACTGAAGCCAGTGATGGTGTTTATGTCTGGTTGCTCATCTCAGCAAGATGGGGGCCTGAAACTCTTGGCATTGTCTCCTGCCAACACCACCATCACAACCAACCAACGCCAACCAAAGCAACGCCTCTTGCCTCTCCATGGTGTCTTCTCACACAACCACTGGAGCTTTAAACTCAGGGTGTTGTTGAGGGCTTGACAAACAGTTGGGAAGGTAACGACCAGCTCAGCTCCCTGCCCTTCTGAAACTTACTGACTTGATATTGCTTTTATATTCCCAATGCCTGGAAGTGTGAAAAGGGAAATGGATTCTAATTTCAAGGCAAAATTCCTCAAACTTAATTATTATGTGAGGCTTTGTATTTTTTCCAGAGTCCCTCTCAGAAACCTGATAAACATACATTCCCAGTTTGAAAATATTGATTCTTTTTTTCCTCTTCAGTATTTATTTCCTATGTGAGATGAGAATCAGTAGAGATTTACTTGTTTAACAGCCTAAGATCTGGTATAATACACAAGTATCACCTTGTCACAACAAATAAGTTTTACTTAACCATTGGCACTAGCAATGCCCACACAGCCCTGGGAATAATGTCTTGTTTCAGCTCGTTACTGCAGTGTCAGCAAAAGGAGAGCAGTGGGGCTGAAATCCAACCCCCAGACATGCATGTGCTGTTTGGAGCCTGCAATGGGCAGCAGTGTTATGGGTGGCAGTAAAAATGTTCTTTGGAAAGTCAAAGAGGACATAGCATGGCTGGCAACTGGTGCTGCCCTCTAACTTTTTCTCATTTTCAAGAAATTGGATGCCTCATCTGTGAAGCGGGGATAACCATATTGACAACTATTCTGTAAAGCATATGAAATCTACAAATAAAATGAGCAGTAGCAAACCAGATAAAACCACTGTTGTTAGTTGGCTGTCTTCTAGGGAAACTTTATTTCTCAAACATATTCTTATAATTAAGATAAATATGATGTTGGAGCCAATCTGTGTTGTATATAATTATCAACTCCCCACACACATATTTCCTCCACCCCTATTTTTCACCTTTGTAAAACTGTGTAGTCTTTTTTACCAAATAGGTTTAACCCTATTAGAGTTATCTGTAATAGAACAATTATTTGTTCATTAAAAATACAGGGTTTAGGGAACATTGGATTAATGAGGAGAGAATGTAATGCAATACTATGGAAACTATATTGCAGGATTTAATATTGTATACTCCAGTGGCTGGAAAGTCCTGCCTTATAATCCTGTGGTGTCAATGCTGTCCTGAACAGCAAGTAATCCTAAAATCCAGTTAGCTCGGGCCTAGTGTACTGCAGAAGCACAGGAAAGAGCAAGAATCTATCCAGTCACTTTGAGTCACCATAGCTAAGGGATAGGTTCAGGAAAAAATGCTTTGTTTTGTTTTGCAGATCTCACTTTCCAAAAGCTGGGACTCACTAGGTCTATACAGCAACTGTTGGGTCTTTGCCTAATATTCTAAGACAAATCATAGGTCACTACATGCCTATTCCAAAATAGTCCTCCCTCACTGCCAAGTCCTAAGTCCCAGAAACCCTTATCATGGATGAGAAAAACAGGAGATATGCAATCAGGTGCACAGGAAGGCATTGAAATGACAAAGCTTCTAAAATTACAAATGTATGAAAAAACCACATATACTATGTAATTTAACTGCAGTGCTGATTTTATAAACACTTACTCTCTTGAACAGTCCTAGAAGTCCCACTGTAGACACCAGCACCACATCTGGGAGGGGACCTCAAATGCTCTTCTGGTCCTTATTCACTAACACCCCACATCCTAATTACTAGTGGCCCACAAAAACTCATTGCTTCAGCAGGGTAAACTAGAACTCAATGGTGTAAAATGGAATTTTTAGTGAGTTTATTTTTTCCTGCAGGATGGTTGTCCTTTAAACATAGAGAGCAGGATAGCTGTCATTGCATGAAGTAGGATTCTCTAGGGGGAGAAAGCCACCAAAAATTCCTCACAGAAAGTATTCTGAAATGCATCATACAAGACCTTAAATGTTAAAGCTAGGCAGATAATTTCAGTACTCTCATTCCCTTGCTCCTCACTAACCCTCAGATACATATTAAAAAAAAAAAATTCAACACAAAATTTCTCATGCATTCCTTAGGTGTTTATAAGAAAAATAAAAGAGAGGGGATCTTGTTTCACTGGTTTCAGGGAGTTGAGGGCAAGACTTTTGAAGCTAGCTCAAAATGTTAAGAATAAACCCAGTGTACTCCCCCCCTCCTTTTTTTTTAAAAAACAAGAGATGTTTCTTGAATAATCCCTTCCAGACAGCTAAAGCAATTAATAGATTTCATAATCAAAGTCTTTATTAATTGGCAATGCTGCACCAAGGTAGTATTTATCTACCTAGCAAAAAAACCTAGCTCTCTACTAGCATGGAGAGCTTACCTAATTGACCACTGCAGCAGCAGCTACAGAGGTCTATTTTTGTTATTCCAATAAAAATGAACGAGAGGAAAATTCATATCAAAAAAACCCGCCAACCAACCAAACAAAACCCAAACAACAACCTGCCCAGAAAAAAACCTGTTGCAAATGATAAAATGGAACACCTGGAAATTTCAGGGGAGAAGTTGAGTCTGTATCCCTCTATGTGTTATCATATATCACATATAATGAGTCAATGCCTAGGGCAAACTGTCTGATTGTCCCAATCTTAGCGGCAGCCCTGATAACAAGTGTAAGAAAAGACGATGTTTTAACCATGGATACAGTGGTGGGGCCTCAGCTCCAGACAGTGACATTAGACAAGCTGCAAGGGAAGTTGTTTTGTAACCTTAGCTATGACAACTGAGAACCTACAGCTACAGCAATACTTGGCTTGGATCTGCTTCACCCTTAGATTACACTGACTGTATGCAGCAAACACGGTTTTATTCATGCCTGACTATTACAAACAAGAGTCCTTGTCTCTGTACCTTTTTTCCTTAGAGAAAATCAGAACATATTTTTGCTCCAGCATTGCCTGAAGAACCTATAGCAATATAATCTTATTTATTACCCGTCACTTCACTATGCAAACATTTCCTACTGTGTCAGACCAACCATTTATTATATCATTTCCCTCTGAGGTCTCAACATCATCCATCACTGGTAGTCACCTACCCTGCTCCCGCTCTGGGCCTTTGCACTGCACAGGGATCCACCATTGCAGGGGCCAGGGGCCTGGGCTGCTGCTGTTTTCCATTTCGTCATTCTTCCATTAACACTTGACCTGCCTGGAGCAGCCAGCGTGTTTCTAAGGACTGAGTGGGCACCTTCTTTATGAGCCTTTCCTATAACATCCTCTTAATACAGGAGAAGCCAACCTGCCTGCATGCTTCATGAACAACTCACCTCCTTCTTCCTTGAAGGAGGAATGGATGGAGGTTTCCTTCCCTGTGAATAATTGTGGTGCCTGCCTGCTCTCTCCTGCCTGCACACATATGGATGTCTTTAGCCTAGGGATACACAGATTTTTACCTAACCTTTCTTAATTGCTGCAGGGAAGAGATGAAGGTGTAAATAAGGGTGCAGTTGCCATCACAGCAGCAAGGGAGAAGTGGCTGAATATGCCAGGAAAATAAAAAGGGAAAACCATAATTAGATAGATCTGAGAGAGATCTAGATTCAACACAAAGACATCTAAATGTAATCATGTGTAGTGAGAACATGTTAACATTACCCTAGTTTTCTAGTGAAGTTTGTCAGTTACAAGTGAGGCAAGAACAGGACAGCAACAGACTCAGCTCCATGGGGTATGTCCTCTTCAGACCGCCCCAAGGGATGGGTCATATAGTTCCACCGATGTACCTCTGCAGCCTCCAGTAAGATTGTTCATGCATCCTTTTTCTGTATTTCCAGTAATTTCCCGTCTCTCTTTTGATTTTTAGGAGGTGAGATTTTCTCAATAATACACAATTACAGCTGTAGACAAACCTGTCTGCATATTGCCTTTGCTCTGGAGAGAATCAGGTAGGAAATATCCCAGTCTTCTCTTCCCAATCTCTCTCCCAAACAGTCTTTCTCCCTTGCTCTTTGTCTCTAGACCTTGGTGAGGAGACAACAGGCCATCATCACATTTTTTGTGCCAGAATAAGAAGGAAGTTTTCCTTTATAAATTCACAGAAGTACAAGATTGCCAGTCTATGACCAAGGGATACCTTGCTTGCATGCTTGGCTATCATCAGGTTCACCAGGAGTGCTGTAAGGATCCTAACAGGGTCAATTTTTTGAGTAGTTAGCCCATGTTTTTTAAATTATAGAAATTATATTCTCATATGCATACACGTGTATACACTCCTAAGGCACAGGAAAAGGCAGAGGTTTGTAATAGTTGAAAAAGTAAAAGGGATTGTTTTTCTCACTACCTAGATATGTATGTCATTAGAGTATATTCTTCTATTTCCTTAACAGCAAATTAAAATAAATCTGACCAGGTAATGTGTTTACAGTAACAGATAGGATTCCCATAATGCTTCTAAATGTAAGTGGATTTTCTTGTAATATGTTGTAGTGAAATTACAAGCTAAATGTCCAAGAAATTACCAGAATGATGGGAGGGTAAGTTATGATAATGATGTACTACATAATGTAACACAGGAGCCCATAAACCCATAATGTCAGTGTCCTATGAAAACTATACATAATTTTAATTTAAAAAATATAAAAATTTTCTAGATACAGTAATGACTGCATGACGTGCTTGGTTATGAAAGGTTAATTGTAAATCTTATTTGGGTATGCCCTCTAACTTCTCTCCAAGATCACCGACTTGTGTACAGAGTGGGATAAACATTTTACTCTTCTCAAACTTTTGTAACTGAGCATTTTATCGTAACTGTTAAAAAACAAATATCACTTTTAGTAACGTGCTGGTCTGTACCCAGCACTGCTGGGGATCCACATGTTCATTTATGCTTTCCTACCTGGATATGAGATCTTTTGTGAGGCGACAGATCTGGCTCTCCAGTGACGCAGACTGCTGCACCTCTCCTGAGGGACTCAGACCTGCCGATTTTAGTGGCAGCGAAATCCACTTTCATCTTGCATTTAAAAACTGGCATCAAATTTGCAAATGGCTCCTCTGTGAGCTCCTTATAGAGGCACTTTCAAAGCAGCAAATAAATGACTTTCAAAGGGAGACAGTCATGTACTTTCCCTGTGCCTTGGCACATGTCCCTTCAGCAAAACACCAACCCTCGGCGCTGCCCCATGCCTGTGTGGGAGCTCCTGCTCAGGCATGGCTGAAGCACTAGTTTGAGGTGCAGCAAATTCTGCTTCACGTACCAAAATAAGAGGAACAGAAACCAGTGTGGGTGGACGGTGGGAAACAGGGAGCTGGAGAAAGGTTTCTCTGGAAGCATGAGTCAAGGCACTGTGAGAGGTACAGGACTGTCATAGTTTACATAGTGTCCTCATTGCCAAACAACCACGTCAAGCCCCCGGTGCAGTGCTGCCTGTGGAGAGGTCCGGAGCAGCAGGGCAGCGGTAGTGTTACAGCAGCAGTGTCCTCAGCCAGAGGCACTGGCCCGGGAAGGATCTCACAATCCCCTAAGACGTTACAGTTCCCACAGCAAAGAGCCTCCGCTTTGAGGCACAACCCCACATGCAACAGTCACAAGTACCACTGAGAAAAGGCATTTTCTCTCTTTCGTGTCAAAACCATGTCCAAATTTTAATGGCTTCAATCAAAAACCTCTCCTGGAAGGAACTTAAACCTAGACTATGCATGGAGACACCCGACACTTACGAAGTTGGACCTTTCTCATCAGTTCCCTGTTGTACTTATTTGGCCCAGATAGCGCTTATTTATTCCACAACTCCCAAAAAAGTTGTTTCACAGCTACACGTAGACAGAAATAGAAATAGTGAGGACTGTGCTGACCCAAAACCTACTGCAGTCAAGGGAGAGATTCCCACTGATTTCAGTCCCTTGCATCAATCTAACTCTGCAGGAGCATTACTTCAGCCTGACCTACTGCCCTGGGTTGTGGACCAATTCATAGCAGAAATCACTGAATTTAGAGATGACCCTCTCTTTTATTTTTGCTTTTTTCCTTAATTTAGAAGCAGCAGCAGCAGCAGTATCTGTTTTCCAGCACACAGCAGACTGCCACACTGCAGCCAGAGCCTGCTCGAGTCCCTAAGCAAGCCTGCCTGGCTCCCTCCCTGAGCATGCATGTAGGCACAGCACCAGCACACACAAGTCACGCTGCAGCACACAGATCCCTTCTGACCTGCCTGACAGCCCTGCCTTTCTTCACACAGTCAGTGGAGAGGGGTCACATTAAGGGAACAGGTCACTAGAAGTGATCCTGTGAAACCTTACAAGTCTTTCGGCTCCCCCTTCCTCTCTCCAACATTTAGGCTACGTAAACACCACCTATTTTGTTGTTCTTACCAAAATATGCTATTATGGTTTAAGAAAATAAAAGAAAAAAGGGGTGGTAAGAAAGAAAAAAAAAAAAATAAAATAAAGAGATGGGAGACCTTAAGATATCACACCAGAGCAGACAGATCAGATAATTTTAGAGCAAAGCAATAGCACTTTTTCCCCTCCCCAGAAGTGCAGCCAGCACATTTGATTTCTTTTTCAGTATCTCTCCCATGTTTATTATTAAAACACGTCATCACCATCTAATCACCACTGGAATTGAAAGTAACTTTTCACAGGAGCATTCTAAAATTAGAGAGTGCCAATTAAAATTAATGCAAACCCAAAGTACTGTGCTGTAAAGAAACTACGGCCAACATGATGAGCAAACGCAACCCATATTTGCTCATTTGACAGTGCTGGTACTCGATTTTTAGTACTTTTTTGTGTGTGTTTCCCTCCTCCAAGAGCAATGCCACAAAACCACGGGCCTGGGGCTCCGCCGAGACCTTCTCCTTACCCCATCCACACAGCCGCAAGTCCCATCCAGGAACCTCCCGTCTTCCCGCTCCAGAGGAGTCACGGTTCGCTTCTCCCCACAGCAGGCTGCCTGGGCGCTTGTCGCCCTGCTCCACGTCCCGCAGACAGCTGGGGCCAGCCCGGGGTGCCGGGGCATCGTGGCGACGGGACGTGGCCCTTCCTGATATAATGGGAAGGCTTGTGCCAGCACCGGCATCGGCCCGGGCGGGATTCCAGCTCGGCGGCCGGCCCGCACCTGTTGCAGGGCAGCAGCCGGGACAATCAGCTGTGGGGCTAATATTAGCCACCCGTGCTGCCAGCGCCAGCGGAGTGCGGCGGGGACCGCAGCGTGATTCGGGCGCAGAGCAACTTGTAGGGAAATAATTGTTCAGCTTTGCCTTTAGTTAATAGGAAAACAAACCAAAAACGACCAGTGAATATCCTGCCAGACAGATAAGCTACACAGAAGTCCCAGAGCCGTTCACAGTCCCTTCCCATTCATCACATTAGCCTGTTTTTGTCTCCAGCAGTGGTTTAGGTCCTTTCGAAATTGCTGGCTGTAAGTAGGAAAGGGTACATTTGTATTTATTGTCTCTGCTACCTTGGCACTGATAACCCCAGGTTCTCCAGCAGCCAGAAGAGAAGCGCCAGGCTGAGCCTCAGCTGTGCCGAGGGTGACAGTCACACGATCACTCTGCTCAGTGGCATGCTTTGATTTGTGGCTACTGGGAAGGCACCATGATAGACAGTGCTGTTGCACGCAGCAAGAAGATAAAATAAACTATGCTGTAAGCGACTCATAAAAATCGAAATCAAAAAAACTTTCCTGCCCAGCATAACCTGCAATGATAACATAGCATGTTAATGTCCTGCTTAAAATAAAACACCCACAGAAAGGGGCCACTTTTTTTTTTTAGAGGAATTTTTGCAATGCTTGATTCCCTCTTCTCCCTGGATATTGCAGATATCTCCAGGCACCAGGGGACACGATGAAGGCATGCACTGCAGAAGTGGTAAGCACCAGAGGGCAGCTTAAGTGCAAACGTGAGCTCCAGCTACAAATTCTGACGGAGCTGTTTACAGCAGACCTCCCACATTCCTAGCTGTAAGCTTCTCTAGTGCATCCATTTTGTTTTCATAAAATGACTATGTTTGAGATGAAAGGGATGGAAAGCAAGAGCTGCAAGACCCTGCTTTCTGCAGGACCTGTCTGGAGGGAAAGGGATCTGATGGTGACAGTGTCTGTGGAGAAATATAGGTGGGGAAGCTCTCATACTGGGTTGTGAAAGGTGTAAAGTCTTGCTGCTGGTTGTGTGCTGGCTAGATTGTTATTTTAAACCATGTCAGGGACCAGATGGTGCCTTAAAAAAAAAAAAAAAGTGATTATAAGCTAAAATTTAAAAATACACCAGAAGTATTTGTGAAACTGTAGGAGAATTAAAGGGACAAACACCAAAAGTAAACGTAGTGTGACCTTGGCTTCCGAAGAAGAGAGCTGCTGCAGTCTGAGAAAGATAAAATGAAACTGGATGTTTCCACTTCTGCAAAACGTGGGAGGCTCCCTAGACAGCTCAATTAGAGAGAAAATGTGACACAGCTGAATCCCTATATTTCCCCTGCATCCTCTGAGTAACCTCTTTGATCCCTGGAGAAAAGAAACTTGATTAATTTCCACAGCCAAGTCTCTCTTTTGATAGTAATATATAAACCTGGCCAATATCTGGGCAGGTTCCTCCTTCCCTGATAGCTGTATTGTTCCCTGCTAGCTGACCAAATCAAGATGGGCTTGCCAGACTGCAATAGCCAAATAATGTCTACTCATTCCCTGACTAATCATTCGAGTTGTTCAGTTTAAAAATATTTCAGTTTAAGCAGAAAATCTATCTTTAAACTAAATCTTAAAAAAAAAAAAAAAAATTACATTTACATCTTTCAAATAGCATTTTTGCTAGATTTGGAAAATTTTCTTGGTATTTTACAGCCTTCCAGAGAAAAGATGTCAGGTGATGAAAGCTACATAATCCAGCCTGCTAGAGAAAGGAGCATTACTGTTAAGGAATGTGGATTCAGATCCACTTCTTCCAGTCCTTATAATGCATGCCAGACTGGAACATGGGAAGTCTGCTTTGTCTTTATCTGACACAATCTGTTAAGTCACTGTGTGCAGCCACCTATATAAACAAATTACTTCAATTGGTCTTTGCTTTGTTCAGTTTCTGTCAAAGGCATTAAGCTTACTATGGAAGAAAATTACAGCTTTCCTTAAAAGAGGAAGGCACCAGACATCGGTTTAGTGAGGGATCTTTGTGGCTGAGGCACGTCTTACATATCCATTTCAGGAAATGTGTGTCCTCAGCTAGAATTCTCATCACAAATTATTCAAGCTAAATGAAACCCAAATCTAGCTGCAAGGCTTGAGTGCAGGTAGGAGACTATCTCACGAGTGAGTGTATTGGGATGTAGCTGTCTCCTACAAGCTTCTATTACATATGGGACAACATGCCAGCACACGCCACTAGAGGGTAAGCATATCAGAACAAAAATTTGACATGCAAAGCCATATTCTCCAAGAGAGTTATAATAAAAACCAGAGAGACTCAGGAAACTACTTGTTCCTTTCTCAGCCTCAGCTCCCAGCCCTCTGCTTTTCAGTCGAGCAACAAGCCAACCATTCCTTCAGGCCTGGTGTGTCCCCTGATGGCCACCATCCTTGGAGCTGTAATCCGAGAACCTGAGCACAGCTGGTGTCATCACTCAATATTGCACAAGCCCTTACAACACAAAACAAGCTGTTCAGATGCTGGCAGGAGGCTAGTGTTGGACCTGGATGTGCCTGCATGCAATTCCCACAAGAGATTTTACCCCGCTATCGAGTTTTCTCATGTATATGTTGGTTTTGTTTTTTATGGTATCATAGCACTTCTAGTGAGTGTATGGTCTCCCATGATGTTGTTGACCTAGCTTGCTAAGCATGACCAGAAGAATCAAAATTACAATAATGAGAGGAAAAGCATTTTTTTAGTCCAGCCCTTCCAACCCCTGTATTTTTAAACGTACTCCCAAGGATATGAGAGGGCAAAAATAAATACGATCGGATCCACAAGAGCTGGATGCTCAAAAGAAACACATGGCTTCTGCCTCATTGTGGAGATGCCTCTAGTTTTCAATACACCTGTCCCAAATATCTGCTACTGAGTTTACTCATTTGTACTTTGTCAGAGCAGAACTAAAGAGCTGAGTCTGTAGCTTTTATTGAAGATTAGGCCAATCAAAGTCATAGCTTTTTTTTTTTTTTTTCAAAACACCTGGTGGTTAGAGCTGTGACAGGGTATATGAAAAAAAAAAAACAACTTATGTCCCTCTCCCTGCCTACAAGAAACTGAAACCAACAAAAGGCCCTACCCACCCAGCTAAAGCTAAAAACACTCTGAGGGGGGTGTCTGCAATTTAAAACTGTTGCTATTTTAGTAGAATAGGTAGAATAAATTCTTATAAGGCAAAAGCAATATGCAAGTTTCCAGCTAGTCTGTATATACAAGGGAATGTTCACATATTTCTGCAACAGGACTTTTAACTTGGCAGAATGCCTTGATCACTAGACTAGAGGCTTATTTTTGAACTCTGCCAAGCCTTTAATTACCCAAACAAAAATTTGAATGTTTTGATGCACATGGATCTGGATCCACTCTTATCTTTGGTTACTAATAATCACTAAATTTTTGTTCTGTTTCAGTTTAAGTCTATCAGTTCATCTGAAAAATAGCAATACACATCCAGTGTGCAGAATGGTGTGTGTGATGTGCAGGGCTGTGTTGTGGGAGATAAGGCTGAGCAGCAGCTCCTCTGAACTGCTCCTGAAGTGAGATTTCCAGAACATCCTAGCTCCATTCCTACAGAAGTCTGTAATTATGCAGTCTCTGCTACACTGGGGAAGGGTGGATTGATCATCAGGTTAGTCCAAGATTAATTCCAGGCCAAGCCTTATGTGACAGATGGGCTTAATGTTTTCTAAAGTAACTTCTGAGGACTTTGTTCCACCTACTCGCAGAGAAGCAGCCCCTCACTGTATCAGAGTGCAGTGCTCTGGGGTAGGACTGTGAACACACAAAAGCAGGGATCTGTCAGCATCCTCCTACTCCCTTCATTAGGACTCAACCTCTCCTACAGCAGTAGAGGTCAAGGCAGCAACCTAATCCACACAGTTACATGACCTGTCACTGAGATATCTTAAAGAAATTCTGATACCATGAATTGAAGCAACTGACAGAGTCATGGAAGGAAGTCAAGCATATCCAAAACTACACTGTATATTTACCTGCAGATGAAAGCACGTCTCCCCAACAGCACAGATGTAAAAAGCTCCAATGCTTTTTGCTTACAAGCACAAATAGAAAAGGCATCTCTGAGTCATGCAAAAATACAGGGAAAAAAAATAATTTAACTCAGAAAATGAGTTTAGGAAAGTGTGAGGCATCTCATCAAAGGAAATCTGTGTCATGCTATGCAGACTATATTCAGCTCCTAGACCAGGAACGTAATACACTTTCAATTTTTATATACTTCCTGACAGGCCATCAATAGCACATCAGTGGCAGCAGCAATATTGGCAAAGCCAAGCCCTGGTTCAGCCCTGTACTGGGTACTGCTTTGCAGCAGCTTGTGTAACTCCCTCGGTATGTGTATCACCTTTTAGAAATCCCTGTGCTTGACAAAAATCTTTCTGGGGCACAAGCTTGTGCTGACCACAATAAAGTCTCTAAAATTTCCTAGCCATTTGTACCACAGAATCCAAATTAACAAAATTGCTGATACATAAAGACAGGGAAATGAAGATACACAGGCAAAGAATAGATATCAGAACTGACATAAAATTTGGGGCACACAAGACAGGAAAGGGAATGGGAGTTGAGGAGGTAATGCTGGATTATGAGCTAATTTGTCAACTGTGCTGCAGCATGAGGGGGAAAATGATCCTGTGACCTCACATCTTTGCTTTTCCAGACCAGCACAGCTTCACCAATTGCATCTCAGCCACCAGGGACTTGTGCAACTTCTGCTGTTTGACAAGAACCTAGCTGTGCCGATGAGCTGACAAATCCAAAATGCCTCCCGCCCCCAGCCCCCGCTGTGTGCCAAATTGCTATGTGTGCGCTTGTGCACCACTTAGAATCCATCTTCAGTGGTTGCCAAGAATGACCCCCTCCCAGTCTCTCCAGCAGAAAGAAGCAGGGCGAGGGAAGCGGGGGGAGATGGAGAGGCAGAGAGAGAGGGAGTATGCTGTGCACTTAGAAAGCCAACTTTTATTTTTAGAGATGTGAAGTAGTGCTTGAACACAGCTTGTTTTTCCCTCAAACAGAAAAGATTAAAAATTAGTTTAAAAAAAAATCAGATGGCAGTTTGGCATTAAGCAGGTACCCAAAAATTCCCCTGGATGATGCAAGAGCTGAGCTGAAGCAACAAGCAGAGTTAAAAATTCCTAATGAGCAGAGATCAGGACACACAAGCCCCCTTGCAGGTGCCTAAGCGGATGTTCCTGTGCACACACACACACACCCCGCCCGCATCCAGCCTGCCTGCTCTGCACCAGCCCATTCACAAAGCAGCTCACCCAGCAAACAGGCAGGCAGGCAGGCTGCTGTGGCAGAGGTTTTGGGAAAGACCACTTGGTTTAACCCACTACAGGCACGGTGATGCTATCCCCGATTGCCATTTGGACCTGGATTTAGTGCGTGCTGCAGCCCTACCAGAAGGAGGAAGAAGTGTGTTGAATTGCACCATCTGAAGAGAAGAGGAAGCAGAGATGAGCAGAGGGAGCAGGGAGAACAAGCTCAGTGCAAGCTGCTGGCCTCAACGCTTGACCAATACAAGCTGCTAGCAAAGCCAGATTGTCAAAGGATGGGACACTAATGATTAGAGATTAACTAGAAAAGGTACATCTGAAACATGCCTGGTAGGAAACAAGATTGTGTCATCATTATCTGAGTGCACTTATCTGTCATTTTTTTTGCTTTTACTTATACATATTCTTGACACAAGGGAACATGCAAAAAAAGCTATTCTGACTGAGATAAAAAATACTTCAAGCCAAGCCTAGCTCAATCCTAGTTAATTTTCCATCTCTTGGAAAAACATGTTTGAGTGGTTTCAAAGATGATTTGGGAATGTTGAGACTTTTCTGTCCCACTTTAAAAGAACATGGACTGGAAAACAACCCCAAAAAAACGAATACCTATATCTCCAATTGCTCTTCAGGCATTCACATACTGCAATAGCCTCCAGTTTTGGTAACACAGAATGAATTTCTCTAACTCATGAGGGGCAAGGTGACACTGAAGACTAGCAGGGTAGCAAAAAAGATGGTTCCACTGCAGAGGTGGTGCCCCTGCACATCATGGATCATTTGACAGAACATGCAGGTGAAACAGCATCCATCTCTGGCTCAGACGTCCAGCTCTGAAAGACAACTTCAATTTCCAATGCCTGCCTTGATCTGCTGGCTGGCACAAATGAAGCAGAGCATCAGGAGCTTATTAAAGATGTTTGACTAGATGCATCATTATGGCTAGTACAGCAATTCTTCTCTTTATAAGAAACATGTATTTTCCTGAAATAGTCCACTTTTTTTTTTTTTTTTTTTTTTTTAAATCCTCATTGTTAACCAGCAGGAAAGGAAGATCTGCGATGAAATGAACAAGTCCATCTTTGGCAAGGCAGATTGGGCTAGACTTCGTCACTACCAGGACCCTTAAAAAGACCCTGGGTTCATGTTTGGAGAAATCCTTCAGTATTTTAACCTCTCATTTGTGAAATGACACTGCCCACAAGTTTATCACTGTCAGACGCTATTAGCAAGTACAAATATCCTGCACATGAAAAGCCTTTATATTTTCTCTTAAAAAATGCCAATGGTTTTATATTTGCAGTGTTCACATTTGCGTGTTGATTAGCAACACATTTCCAGCTGCACTGAAAATACCTTCACAATACAGGGAGGAGAGCAACTTCGAGGCAGCATTACCAGCCAGGAAAGCCATAATTATATTTCACTCACTCAAGATCCCCCTTCCACCCCCAAATTACGTGAGGCTCATCCCATTCTGTTGCCAATTCCATCCTTAGCATCACTTACCAGGGCCAACTCACATTTCACCACTGAGTCCCCTCTTAGAAAGCTTCCTACTTGCAAGCAAAAACCAGAGCAAAGAAAGATTAGTACTAAACTCCAATCCCTGCTTCTGATATATCACAATCATCTCCCACTCATTAGCGTGACTGCCTCCAGTTTTGGATAAAATAAGGCATCCTTATCTCTCTGAAAAAATCAGTTTCCCCGATTCATGGTGTTTATTCTGTCATATGTTTATTTTTAGATTGATTTGTTATAGTGGATAACAAATCATTGCCCTATCCCTATCTATATCCCTGTCCCTGTCACTAATCAGCTTAACTTGCAAGACTAACACTAAACTGGACAAACATATTATTCTCCTGATTAGTCTCCAGCCTGGAACACATCACTGCTGTCACTTTGGTATTCATATCTCATGGCCAGTGATTCCTTACATGGAATCAGAGCATCTATTTTAATAGTCCTCTATTCTCCTGGAAGCTGACAGCACAAACGTAATAAAGTTTATTGTCATCCTCCTGCTGAAGCTGGTTTTCTTAGTGACTATTTCTGTGAAAAACCCTTCTGAAGATTTAACCACCGAAATCACAAGAAAAAGGAGAAACATGAAGTGTCTTACTATGCAACTGACCGTGCTCTCTCTCAGATGTTATTAGTTTCTAGACCTTCTGAGCTTTCTCAACAGCTCTGCATAATTTTTTGAGATTGGCACTGCACAAAAGAATATCCCAAAATATTGGCTCAAGTATGTAGATGCCAATTTTTTTAAATTTATTTTTTTTATACTGACTGTCAAAAACACAGTTCTAAAGATTTTCAGAAGAGTGAAAAGGGAAGGGATGTTGACCAGTGCCAGAGTACTTTCAATCACAGCACGTTTGGTCTCTATCCCCAGAATTCCAAAACTCAGACACAAGTGTTGCATTGTCTGCTCTCAACAGTAGAAACCCATCTGGCAAGTCAGCCTGATTTGTTAAAACAAAATCACGGACCATATTGTATCATTAATTTTTATGCAACTCCCCCTGACCCCCCATCTAAATTTCAGTGGCAATGGGAGGGGAGTTCAGCTCTAAAAGTGATAGCAGGATACAGCCTGTGGGGTTCTCCATGATGTCTGAAGGTTATACAAAATGGGAAACATTCAGACAAATCTATGAGGAAACTGGCAGCACAGATAAGGTTTTATTTCCTAATGCATGACTAGACATTTTAGAAACTGCTAGTGATTAAAGAAAAGAAAAAAAGAAAATCAAACACAAAAAAAACCCAAAAAACAAACTCTACCCACCTTCTCCCCCAAAGTCTCCTTCTCCTACAAACTGGGACACTGGTGTATTTGATGTGTCAGAGAAAGGGACATTTTAAGGCCAACAGCATGTCCTGACCCCCCTTTTGTCTTCTAACACTTATTGAGACATGAATGAAACATGCCAGTCATAGTCTGGACAGGAGTAGATATTCCTCTGCCTCTTTCTTTCCAGAATTCTGTGAGCTAAACTGAAGCACACCCTCGCATGTTTTAATAAATAAAGACAAAACTTAGGGCTGATGTGAGGAACTGGAATAGTCTTTTTTGCATGCATGTGGCAGCCTGGAGCAGTGTGGGGGTAGTGCCCCTGAGAGTTCACACCTGCCTCATAGCCCCAGTGTAGGGAACAAGCTCTAGGTATGATGTAAACACGTTTCTGCAACTCAAACCCGATC
>QWTY01001181.1:0-17307 GCA_008033365.1 Pseudorectes ferrugineus
TGGCGAATCAATGCTTTATGTTTCACCAAACAATTTCTGCCCATGTTAGCAGTGCAGCTGGATCTTAAGCAAGAAGCTGCTGGCCCCAGACACGGGGGTCTTCCCTTCTCTGCATTGAGGTGTGGGGTTCCCAGTATCCCCCTCAGCTCTGGGGAAGGGCAGGAAGGTGACCAGAGGGTGGTTCTTTATTCCCACACACTCAAACCCAACAGGAATGAAGATGCTGGCTCCTGAATACAGATCCCAAAGTCTCTCATTCCAAGTGCACTGGGCTTGTACAGCTGGGGACACTGCCCTTATCTCCTGTGCCCCTGTCCCAGCTGCAGCAGCAGGACCTGGCCTCCCAACACCCCGTACCTCTGGCCAGCAAACTCCTGCCTGATCCAAAACAACCTGACAATTTTTTATCCATAGCAACATTTACAAAGGCATAAAATGGATCTTTCTGTGGAGTCACTGCCGTGCTGCAGAAGAGGCTTCAGCTCTCCTCATCCCCAAGCCTGGGGCAGGGGACGAGGACCCTGTGGTGGCAGCAAGGAAGCTGCAGCAGTTATGGCTCTCAGGAATGTCCTCACAGACCTGCTTTCTGCTGCATCTTGTTGAGGGTGAGCTCTTACACTCCCTTGACCCCACTGAGCACCAGCTGATATCCTACCAAGGGCAAGGGCCAGTGCTGAGCTGCTGATGGAGTCAGAGGCAGGGAAGGCCACAAAAAGAGCCACACTGGAAGATCCCAGAGGAGCCAAAGGGTTTTCCCCTGCTATCCAAGGCAAAGCCACAGCAAACTTGTCTTTCTTCCCCCATGGCAGCTCTCTGCATCCCGTTTGGGTGTCATTATAGGTAATTCCCTGCTTGACATCTCGTCAGAGGTGGGGGAGGGAGGCACCATTTCAAGAAAAGACAAAAGGGCTCTTTCTTCATCAGCATTAACCTCAGGCAGCTCTCGAGAAAAATTCTGGGCAATTAGTGGAGCATAAGAAGATTTATAATTGAAATCTAGTTTGTAGCACTACAGGCGGCTCCCTCGAAAGACATTTCTCAGAGACCAAAAAAAAAGGGGGAAGAAAATAATAGAGAGAGACAGAGGGGGAGAGGAAACTAGTTAAAGAGTTTTAAAATCTCGCTGAAAACTCCATTTAGTTTAACATTGCATGATAGCTTTCATAATTCAGAACAAAGTGCAAAGCTCTTTAATGAGGCCATTAATGACCCTTTAATTTACTCCACCAGGGCTGAATTCATAAAACATTTATGTTCCATTTACACAGGATTTTCCTGAGACTCTTCGGGGCAAGTCACCATCACAGAGCAGGTGGGATGAAACAGAGGATTCTTCTTTTCTGTTCCCACTCTTTTTCACCCCGGTGCTGAAGCTCCACATGTGCCTTTTAATTCTGCCAGAGAAGCTGCAGGGACCCAGGAGGGAGGAGAGCCATTTTTGACTCTTGTGCATGGTAAACAGATGCAGAGTGCTCTCTTGGATTCTGCTCTAGGAACAGTGAAATCCTTTCTAAGATTGAGCTGTGGCATTGACAACCAGCCTTAGAAAATGTTTTTAAAAATCATTACAGCCCAGCTCCAATTCATTACTGACTTGTGATATCAGATTTGCTCTTGGGGTAGCACTGTTGAGAGCATCTGGGGAGATGCCCCCCAGCTTTCCAGGCAGCTTCCCATGCTTTGGGTGGCGATGGGGGAAGGCTCAAAGAATGCAGGTATGGAGATGAGTGCTGAGGATGCTGCTGCTGACTGCTCTGCTTGCTGGTGAGGGTGGGCTGGACTGGGAGCTGCTGCCAGGCTGCTGGTAGGGGTGGTCACTGAGATTGCCTCTTGCCATCTCAGTATCTCCTGCAGCTGTGGGAAGCTCAGAGAGCTGTCAAGGGCACACAGGGCAGTACCCTGAGGTGAGGGTGGGCTGGTTCACCACCCCCATTCAGCACTTCCTGAAAGCCACATGTGAGCTGCAGGTGATGCTCCAGTCTGGTTGTCCCGTGAACCACACTAAGCTCTTTGTCTCTCCGTGTTTTTTCTTCTGTTACAGATTGCAAGCAGGGAGAAACACCTAGGAGTGCTTAATGGCTTGTATTGGCTGAAACATCTCTTTTTATTAAAAAAAAAACTAAACAACCCTTCCTAGTTTATTCCAAAGACCTCACTCTCGTTTCTTCAGTAAATGTCAGTTTCTGAACATCTTCATATAAAAAGAGCCATTAATCACTGCAATGAGGTTCACAGCACCTTAATTTCGCTTTGACCAGCCTTCTCAGCTGCTTGCTCAGCTTCAGGACTGTTCATCTGCTTCCCTCTGCAGTTTTGACCTAGGGAGGGTTTGTTGCACCAGCAAACAAAATACTCATGGCAAAACCAGGAGGACAGAGGCGCCAACCCACAAGAATCAGCCCCTCAAAACCCTCTGCAGAGAGAGGTGAGGAAGATGCCCCAAGACTCTCAGCAGGGTAAGGAAGTTGGAGCCCATTGGAGAACATGTCCAGAGTCAATGTCTCCAGCATCTATAAATACCAGCAGCAGCTCACACCTCCCAGTCTGTAGGGCTGGGTCTCCCTGCAGCTTGTGTCTGCTAAGGTCTGGGGACACAGGCACAGAGGGAGATGCATTTTCCATCTCACTTGCTCCCTGGCCCTCAGATTCAGGTTCGGTTGTCATTCTCATCTCCTTTCTTCGCCCCTTATTTTGCTGACGCAGGTTACAGACCCGATGGCCCATCGAGGTACTGACACCACTGGTGTTGGTGCCATTCATGAGTCACCCTCCTCGTCTCACAGCTAGCAGGGCTGCTGACGCTGATCCCTCAGAAAGGACACATCAGCAGGAGCATCAGTACCTTTGAAACCGTGTCAGGGCTCATCAGCAGCAGGCTGCGTGCACACTGGTTTGTTATTGTAGGGTCTCTGGTGTGCACTGGGCTCCACGCACTGGGTTTGTGGTTGTGGGGTCATTTTTTACTTCAGGGGAAGGAAGCAGAGAGGAAGATTGCTTGACCTACTTGGATCATTCATGCAGAACTGCTTTGCGGCGTAGGGTCAAGTTTGTCAGAACACTTACATCACAAGAAGAAATTATGGCCAAAAGAAACTTTAGACATGTTCAAGGAAAAAATAACAAAACCCCCACAGACATACACTCCAATGGAAAGAAAAAAAATGGACACTGTTTTTGAAATATTTCAACATATTTTGGAATATCACCCTCAAAAGTGATCTGAGCTCTAAAGGCACCGGGACCCTGACAGGACAAACAGGAAACTGGTCCCAGTTCAAGCCCAAAGTGTCAGCAAAGTGATGTTGCAGGAGATCAGTGAATGGGAGGGGAGGGAACCTGCAGCAAGAAGAGGAGGCAAAATGGAAGTGGCTGCCCAAGGGACCAGCACATCTGGCAGCAGCAGGTTACCCACTCTGAAGGGATGCTCTCAATCCCAGCACAGAGATGGGATGCCCCTAGCTGGATGCATGCTGTGGACCACAGAGGTAGGAAAAGCCAAATTTTCTTGCTGGAATCACCCTCAAAGTGAGAGGCAGGAGTGCTAAGGGGAGCCCATGGATGGAGCTGGCTGCCCCCAGAACTGAGATCATTCCTGGGATGCTGTCTGGTACACTGACAGCTGACTGACAGAGAGCAGGGAAAGGACCAGGTCTGGGCAGAACGGGGACTTCCTGCTGTCCCACAGAGCTTCCTGCAGACCTGGGTGCTCCAGGGGGTCTTCACTCCCTTTGGCCCGATAAACAAACAGCTCTGGGCAGCTCCAGGAACAAGCTGCCTTAGTTCAATTGTTATTTGATTTCCAGAAACATCAATGCAGGGATCCCATCCAAACTGGACCCTGGGTTGTTTACTAAGCACAGGCTGCCATTTAGTTAGAAACACATGGGGTCTTATTATGTTTCCCTGGAAAAAAAAACAACAATGGTTTAAACTAAAGAGGAAAATATTTAGTAAAAATATAAAAAAAACTTGTACTCACACACATAGAGGCTCTGACATTTCATAACCACTCAGTACCCTGCTCCTCCACCCAAGTTTCCTGCTCAGCACAACTCTACTTACAGAGACCACCACTAGGGAAGCTTACAGCCATGGGCTTGGGTTTGCTGAGGTTACCCACACTGACAGTCATGTGGGGTCAAGACTTGCAGGCTATGAAATACAGGCAGGCTCTTGAAGCTTTCTACATTTGAATCGAATTCTTTACATTTCCAGGTAGCTCACACACCTCCAGGGCTCCCAGAGCTAAGACCTGGCAGCTGCTGTCCTTGAGGACACGCAGTACTTGAAGCCAGAAACACACCACCTTTATGAGGATCTTTTTGTGTTTCAGCTAAAACCAGAAATGCAGTTTCAGCCACACTGAAAGACCCCTGAATATACATCCATGAGTGACCCAAGCTCTTCTGAGCAGTCCAAGATCTCTCTCCACCCCTATAACTGAGTGCACAGACACCTGAGGATCCTCATGCATCCACTTTCCTGCTGCTACTTTAAAACCCATAGGACAGGACGGCTGAAGCACTCAAAGCCTCAATGTTGTCACTTTGACAGGCCCAGGAGGTGGGCCAGCGCTCACAAGGTGTCTGTCCTGCTGGTGGTGTTGATGCTGTCTGAAAATCAACGTGGTTTTGAGACAAGCCATGAGGTATAAACAGGAGAGGATCAGCAGGCTGGTAGGAATGCCCTGTTTTCCTTTGTACAGCTGCTGGATCTTCTAATCAAGCCTATCAGATACACTGATGTCATGCTGGTAATGGTATAACTCTATATCAGCCTAATGGCACAATGGGTTTACAAAAGGAGCAGTATATGCAGAAATACGCATTCATGCTTGCTAATCCTTCATAAGCCTGTAATCCTGATTTTCTTCTCCAAATAATAAGTGCAGATCTATTAAGACCCTATCAGTAGCTGCATGCTAAATTCCCCTCCTCCTGCCTGGAATCTGCAGTGTCCCCTGCACGTGGTGGGGCAGGGGGTGACGTGCCATCCCCACCAGCTCGCAGCCCCTGGGGGTTTCTCCCTCACCTGGACCAGGGGGAGCACGTGGAAGCAGCCACAGCTTCACTGCCATTTCACCTCCTTTCTGGAGGGTCTGGGGATGCCTTCTAGAGAGCATTTCTGCATCAAAATGAAATATATTTATTCACAGGCATGCAAATAAGCAAGTGGATAACCAGCAGTGCCTGACAGCTTCCTCCATCCAGCCCTAGCATCCCCCTCTTGCCGTTTGTGTCCCAGCACTGCCAAATCCCCACCTCCACCAGCAGCCCCAGTCACAGACAGCTGCTTCCAGGGAGCCTTGGTATCAAACAACATCTCATAACCATTCTCCAGCCACTTCATGCAAACAACCTGGAAATAACCCTTCCAGGAGTGACAAAGTAATAGTTACTAATCGCACAATTAATTTATTCTTTGTTACTAATAAAAAAAAATGACTTTGTGTTACAAAGGAGGAGAAAAAAAGAAGAATCTAAGGATTTGTTTAATTAAAGCTACAATGTATTGAAAAACCAAGTAATTCTAATGATACAGACAATGCTGAGATTGTGTAATTAGTAATTAATTACCTAGAGAAATGACACTTTCTTTTCTTTAAAGCTATTAATTTTTTTTCTTATTCGTCTTCTTTTTTTTTTTTTTTTTTTTTTTTTTTTTTTTTTTTTTTTATTTTTTTATTTGCATGCAACTGTCTTCAGGGCACACAAATCATGGGAGCAAATTGCTGCATGGCACAGCAGCTACTGACCTGGTTCTGTGTGCATTCTTACCTGTGGGCAGCGGTGCTGTATCCTCACCTTTCCCATCCTGATCCCCACTGAGCAGCAGTCGCAGAACTCCCTCCCCAGTTTCCCTCTGCCTGTTAACAACTGCTCTCCACACCAAGAGCCCTGCAAAAAATGGGCAGCGGGGCAAATTGTGACTCCAGCCATGAAGAAGCACTGGGCCAAAGCTGACAGGCAGAACAGCTACAGCTTTCTGTGGAGGGAGACAAGGCACAGACTGTTAGCCCAGTGCTATATATATATATTATGCTTATAAGTCCTGATGTTAACCAATGTTATATATATATTTTAAGTATTCATGTATTCACAGCTATAAAGGCCTTTTCTCTACTTGAGCTAAATTGTATAACCGTGACCTATTGTCCCAGAAGGCTTTTTATTCATGTTAAATGGGTACTGAGATTAGAGCGCTCCTTGGTAGTAGGTACAGAAGCGTTCTGGAGAAGACAGGAGAAGATGGATGGTTGTATTGAGGCTCAGCACAGAAGCCAAAAACAGGAGAACCAAGCAGCTCTGCAGCCCAGCTGGCTTGGCACCTGAAAAACCAGATGTGGGGTTGGAGTGGGGGCAACAGTGCCCAGCACACACCCCTCACTCGCTCACATATCCCCAGTTCTGGTAGCTCCAGCTTCCCACAGGGATCCCTCACCACCCTCCAGTCCCATCTGTTCCTTGACCTGTGAGCCAGGGAGAGGCAGCCAGGCTGGGCTCTGTGCTGCTGTCCATGGCGATGCCTCACAAGTACTCCACGCTGCACCTCTGATGGGCTGTGCCACCCTGCCCTGCCCCTCAGGGACAGCATTCCTGCTGGTGCTGCCCCTGGCAAACAGCACAGGTGCTCGCTGGCTCTCTGGTACCCACGGAGCCTCCAGCCCCACCACTGAGCACAGATGCACCCTGGCAGCTCCCAGTTAATATTCACGAGGAAACACGACCTCCCTGGAAAAACCTCTGCATCAGCATCCTGCACCCTCATCCCTCCCTGCCCAGCCAGGAGATCACTGCAAATCACGTCAGTGAGACTGGCAGCTCCCCTGCTCTGATCTTAACCTTTATCCAAGGCCAGGGAACCCCTCTGGCTTTGAGTCTCATGGTCACACAGGCACAAGCAGTGAAATGTTCCTCGTCCGTCTGTTCATTCCCAGGGCATGCCAAGGACGGCCTCCAGCTCCTCAGAGACACGTTACCTCCACGCTGCCTTGGGAAGAGATCAGGACAAGGAGGGCCTGGGTGCTGTGCCAGGATGCACGGTGACAGCCAGGGATGCTGGGGTCCCCTCGCTGGCTGTGATACTTCAGTCACTCTGACACAGTCAGGGTGGAAGCGGCAGCGAGCTGGCTGCTGGCTGTTACGCTGGTGCCAGATGGTGGATGAGATTAAAAGAATTTGATTTTCAAATAATCCATAAACCTGGCTGAGCTAATGTCGTTTCATATGCATTATCTTGTAATCCCAGGGAAGAGAACGTTTCAGAGCAAAGAGCCTTATTCTCCCTCCCTGCAAGGACTCTAACAAGATAAAGATAATCCCCTTTTTGTTGGAAGGTGCTTACAGAGGACCTACAACACCCAAAGTGTGGCACAGGGGCTGTGGCTCTGTGCTGGTGCCTGGGAACAGGACAGCCAGGCACCCAGCACCATGAGGGCTACCTTGTCCTGGGCTTCACAGAGGTGGGAGCAGCACACAGCAGGGTCCAGGGACACACTGAACTCAGACCCCTGGCCAGTAAAGAAGGGATTTTGCCACTCCTGCCTCCTAACAGTGCATGGGAGCACATGCTGCATCGCTGGGGTAGAGTAGGGTATGCATATATTCTTCTGGGTGAGTCTACTTTTATGTGCACTTTTGGGGATAAACCCCCAAAGCACAACCTAAGGAAATCAAATGCATGCTGTGCCAATCTGGAGAGAGGATCGGGCCCTCCCTAGTGACAAAGCCCCACAGACAGAGTCTGGTGACCACCCTCCCCCTCACACAGCATGTGGCTGAAACCTCGACACCGCCCTCTCCAAAGCAACTGCTGCACAACCAAGCTTATAGGAAATTCATCCTTAGGGATTTCCTGACTTCTCCTTGTTTGCGTCAAACACACACAATCATTTTTTGCCTCTATCCCTATTCCATATGGATGCACCCCCATCCCTCCCTAACCCCTGCACAGTGCCCTGGGCAGACCTCAGCACCTGCCCTCCATCCACCCTCTATCCTCAGACGCTGCCTGCTTGCTCCCTGCCTCTTTTCCCTGCACTAGAAGCTCCTTGGACACTCCTGCTACTTGTCAAGCCTCAGTGGAGCAAAGATGACCATCTGCCAATCACTGGGATCCTTCAACACGCGAGCTACAAGCTTGAACACAGCAGTTAAAAGTTGTTGATCCTTATTCCGTGCTCCAGGTTCCCACGCTGGAGCATGCGAGAGCTAGAGCAGGAGGTTATTTTAAGGGGAAAGGGAAATAAAACGCCACCGATAGGATTTCCCAGTCACTGCCTGCCATCTAGTGCCTGGCTCTGAGCTGTTTCACGGGCAGCAAGCAGCATCCACCTCCATCCTCGGGGGAATTTAGCTCTTAGCTTAGAGCCAGCGACATTTGAGCATCAAGCTCCCAGCACCGATAATTCCCCGCCATGCTCCTCACTCTGGGCCAGAGCCAGGGAATGGGTTTGGAGTCAAATACCCCAAATCCTGGTGGGACCTATCAGGGAAAACAGCATGGGAGTGAGGAGAGGCGATGCTGTGTGCCTGCCTGGGTTGCAACACGATGCCCAGATACAAGAAGCTAACTAAATACAACACAGCTTGACTTGCTGCAAGCTGCTGCCTGCAAGGTCATGTCATCGTCGTCAGCAGCTCTGATCAAAGCAGTGCACACAGGCATTGTGTGAAGAGTGCCACAGACAGGCTAAAAATAGGGAGACAAATGGAAGCATGAGGGAACGGGGTGAAGGGTGAGGCTTATCAGCTGTGCAGGAGACTGAAAACTTACAGAAAAACGGGAAACAAACAAAAGTAATCAAGAAACTCTGTGACTTGGAATATTCTGGCACTGGGACACACCTCTGAGGTTTCCCACCCAGTTCAATCCATGGGCAACCACTGCAGCAGGAACACAGTCCCCACCAACCCCTCATAGCCAGTGATTTTGAGTGTTTTACATGTCTTCAGGCAATCTCAGGAGCTGATGCTCTCCCTCCCCTTCCTTCAGCAGGGATGTATCCGGTGTCACCTTAGGGGGTGTCTGGCAGCTTCTTGTCCCTCTGAAAGGGCTCAGATAACCACCTACCCACAAAGGCAGGAGAGAGCAGGCAAGACAGCTACAGCTCACCGTAGTCCTGTTTTCAGGCAGAGAAAATTAAGGGATATGAAATCCAGAAGGATCTGGGACAGGTAATGTCCATCTTGCTCACTGCCTCCTGCCCCTGAAAAGTGGGTCCCCATGGGTGCCACCCCCAGCAGTTGCCTGTCCCACCCCCTGAAGCAGGGGACTCGCTGCCCCTCCACACAGGGCACTGGTGGGATCAGACACCCTGAACATCACATTTCCCTCCTCTCCAAACCCCTTATGGCTTGGCTGCCCCACTCCCCATCAGATCCCGCTGCTTTCCTCAAGCTCATCCAACACTTGCAGCCTGTGCCACTTGGTAGTAGCACAGCTTGGGAAGCAATTGCTGTTCTGTTTTTGGGTCTGACACAAATGGGCCTCACCGGGCATTTGGAAAGGGCAGGAGGGGCACGGCAGCGGCTTCCGAACACGCAGAACCAGATTTACTGATTAGCACATGGCTCCGATTTCCTCCAATGCTTCCAGAAAAGCAATAGGCGACATTAACAAAAGGATTACTCAGAATTCAAAAGCAAATGGGATTTGTGACCCATTATATTAACTGGGGACTGGGGAAAGCTCTACAGAGAGAGAACACTGCCAGCAGGTCACCAAACCAATTATTAAGAGCTCACAGATCACGAAACCAGATATATACACACATCAAGATAAATTTCTATTTGCCTGTAGAAGCAGGATGCTGGCTGAACCACCCTCCAAACCCAGTGTGCTTTTTTCTATGTGCCCATTAAACCTGGTTTTTATCTATTTTTTTTTCCCCAGCAATTCACTCACCCCACAGATTTAATGCTGTGGAATAACATTTGGGAGGGTAAAACCTGAAAGGAGAAATGTAATGGGCATAATTACTTTGATAGATGAGAGGGAGCAGAAAGCAGGCAGGCAGCAGCAGTGCTGGCCCATGCCTCACGTCCTGATGTCCCCAGTCTCCCTCTGCCCAGATGCCTGAGAGGGAGAGCAGCCCCTCAGAAGACGATCTGCCTTCAACATCAGCTCTCACCTTAAACTCCAACAGAGTTCAGCTTAAACTTCAAACTGTTAACTGAAAAATCTTTTCCTCAGCTTTTGCCTCAGTTAATTATGAGGTGGGATGGTCATGGTAGCCAGGAAAAGGGCCAGTTGCTGGCAGCACACAGTCCTGAGTGGGCTGTGATGGTGAGTCCTAAAGCCTCACATTCACTCCGTAAAGGCTTTGTCACCCTTCCTCGGTTTTGAAGCTTCATTTTAATATTGCTGAAAGACCCTTTATAATTCAATTGAGAAATGCCCCTGGGTCTCCAAGCATTGCCTATGAAGTCCTGACAAAGGATTTTATACCCCACAAGATCTGTTAGGGAAAAATAGCCTTGACAGCAAAGCTGTAGCTGGAACTACCTGAAGGGAGTTCCTGCTGTCAGCATTTCATACCCACCTCACAAATTCCTGGCTTTCCTTTTTGAGGGATTGGTGTCAAGGATTGGGTAGTATCAACAAAGCTTCTGGGGAAATTTGACCCTGAGTACAGGCTTCCCAGCAGCACCCCTTCTTTTATATCCATTCTTATCTTTGCAGAGATTCACTCAAGCCTTGCCTCTTGACTGCCCCACTCTGTGTCTTTCCAACATGCTGATTATACCAACCCACAGGGGTTTCACAAGAAAAGGGAGGAAAAAGGTGTCCAGAAAATCAAAAAGATGGGATCTAGTCCACCCATGTCACTGGTGACCTCAAGCAGATTTCCCACACAACTTTCTGCTGGGTCTCTGGGCTGCCATGAGCAGAGCAGCCCACGCTGCATCCCCTGCAGGCAGCAGAGCACAGCAGGAAAGGGCAGCACCTGCAGAAAAACTCCCTCCAAAGAGACAGATCACTCCCAACATGAGAATGGGAGCTTGAACAGGACAAAGGCAAAGGAACTGATGCTGCTGGAGATGCTTCATCCTCCAGGACAGGGAGCAAGCCCAAAGGCTGCAACAGCTGAGCCAGCACAATTCCCATCCTCCTTGAGCCAGCCCACTCCTCGCCCCGGCAGTCAGGGATGCCTCAGCACGCTACCTGCACCCCAGCAGCTCTCCCTGCTCATGGCTGTATTTGGGAGAACAGCATCTCTCCTCCTACAGGTTTTCAGAGAGCAAAAGAGGTGTAGCCTGTGGCTCCAAAGGCCTCTCCGGCTCCGCATGTATTTATCTTCCAATTTTGAAGCTTTTGATTGCTTGGGGCCAGCCAGGAGAATCAACAAACAGCAGTTTCCCATTATGTGAGAAAGTGTGAGGTTCTGAACAGTTCACACTGTATCACAAAACATAGGAGCAGGGCTCTGCTTAGAGAGCACCAAGCCCCAAAACTCACACAGCTAGGGAACAATTTTGTAAAAGTAAAGGAAAACGATCTGTGAAGCTGAAAAGTGTCTTGTTATCTCTCCTCCGCTGGAGGGGAATGCAGGCATCAACTTGCCACAAAGAAAACCTTCAGGTCTCTTTTCTAACACGGGGGCTTTATCAATGCCAGTGCTTTAGAATGCAACTCCTCCAGTTTGTGTCTGCTACTGCAGACTTCTAGCAACAGCTGCTGGACTGTATCACACCAGAGTCAGGACATCTTGAGATACTTCCTTCCCCTTCGGAGAGGGAAAGGATGAGGTTTTTGTGTATGACTCTCAAGAATGGAAGCATCTTATGCCAAAAATGGCTTTGAGGAGCAGAAAGCCTCCGCAGCCTGACCCTCTCCAGCTTCCTCTCTGGTGTGCGCAGTCAGGAGCGGGTAACAGCAGCACTCATCTTACCTTGGACTTCTTAGATAAGCCCCACATTGCTGCTCTCAAAGCAAGGAGTTACAGGCCCTTTCCAAAACTCCTCTCTCCAGTGCACACTTCACAGGAGAGCTCTTCAACTGATCTCACAGTGCCTTGCACTAAAGAGCCGCAGCAAACTCAGTTTCTTTCCCAGGCTCTTGCTGCAGCTTCAGGTTCTGGCAGAGATCTCATGTGAGGGAGCCTTTGTCAAGGTGAAAAAAACCCTCCAGGGTTTGGGTGCAAACAAGCTCCAGCCTCCCTCAACACCCAGACTAACACTCTGGAGATTCTCCATCATGATTCCAAGGGGAGTTTTGTGTTTCATGTTCAGCAGATGTGAAATGCTCCCCCTGCTCTTTGTGCTGGACTGCAGGAGGCACACCTGGTGGCAGCAGCTCTCACGCAGCCACGACTCCACAGGTTTCTTCTGCTCTCTCAGAAAAGGCTCTCAGGCTTTGTGCCGCCCTTTCAGCACTTACCAGCAAAATATATCCCACCAGCCTGCCTGCTCAGACTTCTGCAGCTCTGAGTATGGGAATAGGGTCACACTGAGTGGAAAGACAGCCTGCAGCCACCAAGCTCCCAAAGGAAAAGAACAGCCTCAGTGACCTACTGCAGGAGTCTGGGAGTAGAGCAAATGAGAAGGTTCAAACCATCCTCTAGGATCCTCCTGCCTTTCCCCTCACCGAGGCTGGGGAAGAAAAGAGACCACACAGGAGAACTGAGCAAAAGCATCCAAGTTGCAGGATCTGTGATTGTTTGCAGCAACTGGCTGAGGGGCTTTAAATAAAATCAACTACAGGGAAAATTTAAAAAAATTAAAAAAAAACAAAAGGTGCTGTTCCTACGCAGGCTGCAAGCAGGAATTTGTGTTTCAGGTGATGAGAAAACAATTTACTTCAGCTTCCACAAAAGACCGAGCTTCTCACAGACCTGCTACCTGTAAGAAGGTCTGAGGACAAGGAAAAAATATTAAAAAATGAAGGATGCTGTTGATTCTGACCTTTCCACTGCTGAAGGAGCTACCCATCTCTCAGCACAGACAACGCCCAAAGACTTGCAGCTTCAGTAATCCAGAAATAAGAACTGCCTGGGTTTGAAGATCAGCAAGGTTTCAGTACAGCCTTTTCTTTCATTTGTGCTCTTGCTTTTGGGAACAAGCACAGATGAAACAGCATTTTCTATGCTTTGAAAGTTTTGTCCCAGCAATACAAAACCTGCCTTGGTGTGGAAAACAGGGCAGACTGGCTAAGGGCATGCCTTAAGCCTGTGGCCACAGGGCTCTGCTGCATCTTCTGGAGCCAGTGACAGCCTGAAACAAGAGTGGCAGAGAAAAGCCTAAACCTGTGCTGACTGCACCCATGGCCACCCCCAGGAGGGGAAGGACTCACCTCCCCCTGCTGCAGGAGCTTCCAGTCCTGGAGAAGGCAACAGGCCTCCCTTCAGCAGTGCTGACCTCAGAGAGCAGCCAAAAATCTGCAGTCTTTCAGGCACATATTCTGCTCCACATATATTTCCTCTTTGCCACAGCCCTCTGCTGCAGACTCAGCCTCCTCGCCAGGCCTGTGAGGATGCTTCCAGGAACCAAGTGTTGTTGGTAATTTATGGCAAACCTGCAGCTCCCAAACTGTTCAGCATGAGAAAATAGAAGGTTGCTGTGCCACCCTCCACCCCAATGGCTTGCAGAGTGATTAAGGATAACTTTAATTTGAGGCCTGCAGCTCAACAGCTCCCAAAGGATTGATAAAATACATACAGCAATCTCCAGTTCCACCTCTGGAGGCTGAACTCTCTCTGGATGATTAACGACAGTTATTTCCTCCTCTCTCCCTGCTGCTGGAGGAAGCTGATGCCCTGCGAGGTCCAGCAGCACCCTTGACTACTGAACAGCAACATTTACAACCAGAAAAAAACCTCCAGCAACAGAACCAGCCCCAGAGGGTCAAGGCAGCACCACATAAGCCCAGGACAGATATTGTAATAAACAAATTGGGGTAATGGGGTCAGGCTACCTGAGGCAGACCCAGCTGTGCTGGGTTAGCAGTGCTGGCCTGATGCAGTGGGAATGGGAGCCAAGAACTCCCTAGAGACACTTTTGAGGCTGCTCCCACAAGGCAGCCATGCTAAAGCGCCTTCCCCTCCCAGGAAAAATGAGCCTCTCAGCACAGACAGAGAGCTGCTGCTGCTGCTATCCTCCTTCAGTGTCTGTTGCTGTAACCTGAGGCTCAAGCGGAGGCAGTGTGGGTGGGAAAGCAGCTGCATATTCCTCATGGATACGTGTCCTCCAAAGCCACTGCGCATCACAGACCCGAGGCCAGAGGCAGCTAACACTCAAAGTTAATAAGCTGTGAATATCCCTGCTTACATCTCCTCAGAAATCCACCTTGTCCTGGCTGGTGCTCAGGACGGTCTGTTCCCACCAGGACCCACAGATAATCCTCCAGTGCTGCTCTTATCAGAGAGCAGGTACCAGAGATAAGCATCAGCCATTGCAAGGAGATACCCTTTGAGGCTGAGCCTGTGACAGATGTCTGGAGAGGAAAGCAAACCTTCTGGGTACCACAGCCCCAGGGAACCATACTCTTGGGAGAGGAAAGGATCACAACATGCACTTCCAGAAGACGTGGAGGAGGAGAATTCAACAAGAGCAAAGAACTCCCTCAGGAAAACCTTACTTCCGAGTATAAATTTTAATATTTATTCAGTACAGGGCCAGTGAAGAGAACTGGGAAATAAGGCAAAGGCAAATTATCCTCCAGAGCCCAAGTGAACATCTCATACACACAGACCATGCAAAGCAGCAGCCGTGCTCCTCCCTGGAGCCACGTCCCACATCTTCCCCATCTGCTGGAGCACAGCCCATTGCTTACAAGTCCAGGAGGAACCGATTGACTTTTTTCAGGTATTCCGACTTCAGGTAATCTCCCAGCTCCTTCTTTGTGACCCACAGGTAGTCTGCCTTCAGCTCTGCCTGGGACAAATCACTGCTTTGGAGGAAGGCTTTGAAGAAGAAGACTTTGGCTCCCACGTTATCCTCAGTTCTGATGGCCCTGGGGAATTTATACTTGTAAATCCCATACGGTGCATTCCCCAGGACTTTGGCTTGAATGTGATCTCCTGCAAGACGCCAGCAATGCAAGAGAAAGACAGACATGAGAACACAGAGCAACAATAACTGCTCCCCTGTATAACAAAAAGGCAGCATAAGCCATTCCTTGTATGTGGTTCGGACTGACTGTTCCCTCTTTGGCAGAAATACTGACAACTGTGAAAAAACTGGTTTTTCTCCTGAAAAAACAGCTTGTCTGCAGACCAGCAAGTTGTCTCAGAGTGGGAGAGGGAGGAAGGGAAGGAGAGGGTACTCAGCTTTGCCAATCTTGAGTGAAAAGCAAGGACACGTGTTTGCCATCATCGCCCATCTGCCACAAAAGCTACTACAAGGCAACAAGAGGGAAAGAGAAGCCCAGAGCAAGCCCACGGGGTGTCTGGTGATGCCCCAACATCAGACCACAATGGCCAGACACGGCGCTGCTGCTGCTGGCAGCCAGAGATCCCAGCCCACAGTCTGCCAGCCCTCTGCCATGAAATGCCTTCTCCCAGCAGATGGGAGAAGATTTCACTACAGCAGATGGCAAATATCCCTCAGACAGGGCACTGGAAGAAAACCACTGGGACAAACAAGAGGGAGGGTCAAGCTACACACCCAAAAACGTAGCCATGGCTCGCTCAGCTGTGCTTCGTAGCGTCTCTCCAGGCTGCCACTCCACTTGAGGCAGGAGCCACAGCTCCTGGTTACCAATTTTCTGTTTCACCAGAAGCATGAGGTTACTGTCCAGCTTCCTGTTCAACGAGGTCCGATCGTTGCTTTTATCAGCATCTGCCAAAAACCAAAACATGCTGCAAACAAAGTCTCCTGGAGGCACACTCTGATCCCCTTGATTCATCAACCCTCTGTGCCTCACGCCCAGCAACAATACACGAATGTGGATACATAGAATAAGACAAAAATCTAGACAGGAATGCTCTCAGTCATTCTGGAAGTCATTGCAGGATTCAGCTGCTGTTTCCATTTCCAGAAGGAATCTATAATAAGCAGCCTGGATCTCTACCTTGAAAAAAATCAACACGAGCACTAAGCAGAGCTTGGGAACCAAATGACCAAAAATTTCTCTTCTCTAGAAACCGCATCTATTTCCATCATTTTGCCCTGGTGGACACACACATTTTTGCAGCATGGGAACACTGATTTCCCTGTCAGACAGTTAATTGCACAAGTGCTGCCAGAGAGTCAAGACTCTGTTTAAAACAACCAAAGAAAAGACCCAAAAATGCCTTCATTCTACTGAATTGCATTCTAGCAAACAATCTGGGTGTTCTCACCCACCACGAACTCCAGGCTGTACCTGTTATCCTTGGGGCAGCTTTGAACCGCAGAAACTTCTGTTCCCACTTCTCCTCCAGGTCTTGAGCCAGGACGACCGTCTTGCCATGTGCTTCATCCTCATCATACAAGCTTTCTTTCCTCCTCTTGAGCTTCTCCTCCTCCTCCAGCTTACGGATTTCATGATCTGAATAGAGGCTCTTCTCCAGCTCTATCTAGAAGGGCAACATAAAGAATTCTTAAGCCATAAGCACTATAAGTATTAGCAAGAAGAATTAAATTATTTCCAGCTCAGCAAACATAAGGTAATGGGAATTTCCTGAGGCTGAGCAGGGCTTCCCTGTTTGCAGCAGGAGCGTGTGACAGGGACACCAACACCATGGAGGAAGACCACGGAAACACCACTAACACCCAAGAGATGTGCCGCAAATCGCACACAGAGCACTCAGGGAGCAACACCACAGACGGTGTGTGCAAGGCCAGCAGCCCCTGATGTTCCTCTCCCCTCATGCCTGAGGGCGCCATTCCCCATCCACACCCCCACGCTGACACACACACACACACCCCCCTCTACCTGCTCCATGAGAGCCGCCACCTCTTCCTCCTCCTTTTCCAGAGGCTGCGTGATCCGGGGAAGCCTCAACAAGCACATCGCCCCAAAAAGCCTCCACGGGCGCCGCGCGGCAGCGCTACAAACCCAGCGAGCGCGGCCCGCCGCCCGCTGCCGCAAGGGCGCCGCCATGGCCCCACAATGCCCCGCCATGTCCCCTCCTCGCTCCCGTCGTGCTCCGCGCCGGCCGCCCCCCCGCGCGCCCCGGAGCCGCCGCCATCAGCGCGGCCATGGCGGTCGCCGGGCAACGCGTGCTGGGCTGGGGGTGAGCGGAGCGGGCGGGACGGGCTGTGGGGAGCGGGGGGACAGCGGGGAGACAGCGGGGAGGGTCCCCTCGCTGCAGGGTGGCCGCTGGGGGCTTCCCGCTATCGCTAGGCCCTGTCCCCCCACCCCTCCGCAGCGCTCACCGGCGGT
>QWTY01001182.1:9975-42969 GCA_008033365.1 Pseudorectes ferrugineus
TTATGGGGTTTTTTCCTCAAATCCTTTCAGAAACTGAAATTTATGGCACATATTAGAATGCTAAGTTTCAAAATTACCTTAGATTTACCAAGCAAACCTCTGTGCTCAACACTGGAAATACAATCAAATTTTCGGTTCCATTTCATCCCATTTTTAAGGTGAAAGTTAAATGCTTCATTCACAAGAGCTTGTGATTCTGTATATCTCTACACTGCAATATTACAGAAATACACCAAAACATCTATTACTGTTTTACAAAGAGAAATACTGGAGACTGGAATAACTCTGAGAGAAAATGAAAGTAAAATCATGACTTGTGTTAGGGAATTACTTGCCACAAGGACATCTAATATTTTCATACTTGTCATAAAGGATGGGTAGTGAAATCTTGACCAGCTTTTTATTAGAAATAAGAATGGCATCCAGGTCAGCTGCAGAACTGATTTAAATTATCATAAGCCTTGATTTATGCACATTACATACACATACATTTTGAATATCCAAAAATACAATCCTATGGAAATGACAAATTCAGTAGACTGCTATCCTGACCAGGTGTCGTTTACACGATCAGCTGTGCATTTTGCAGCCAATAATAGATTTAAAGAAAGAATATGAAGACAAATCCTCTGATATGAGCAAAATCTGTATAGAGAGAAATCAAGGTCCCTGAAAAATGAGCTGGGAAAAAGAGTTAATTTCTACTCCCTTTCTCACTTGCTGACCTGCCTAGGTCAGCTCTTGGTGCTAAAGTTAGTGCAGTGAAAGAACTGCTACCACATTTGCACCAGACTGCAGGCCCTCCAGGGAGATAAAATTGAAAAAAAATTGGAAATATCATCACAGAAACAGCACTTCTTTTTGAGTTTTTTATTTTTGCTTCAGCTCTACACCAATGTACAGTGACACAAGTCCAGTTGATCAAGTCAGATTTCTAGATGTGATAGGACAGAACAAAAGCACTCAGGATAACAAAGATTCTAGAATTTTCAAAATATTAAATAGCTGAATTAACTTAAGTAAGTTTACATATAATTGACTATATATGTATATATAAAATTACTTTCAAGCCATGTGAGACCCTTTTACTGTGCACTTTTAGCCAGTAATACTTCCTTCAAGTCAAGTAATTTTTGATTGAATTACAGTATTTCTTTCAGAAAGTTGTCTTAATTTCAGACCAGAGATCATTACAATCCTGAAAATTTTCTCCTCAGATCCAGCATGGTTTTGTTTAGCTTTTTTTCTTTGGTTTATTAGACTTATTATGGCCACTGTGTAAAAGAAGAGAGGGGCATTACTTACCTTTCCCCATGTAAATAATTACAAACCAGTATTAAATTAGCTTTCAGTTGTCATTCTGATGAATTAAAACATAGAATTCTTTTTTTTTAATATACATTTCTGCAAAATATTTTTTATGTTCTTTGGATCTCTCTTGTGGCCCTGTGCTGAATCACCTCCAAAGTTTCCATGAAATTTTTTTTGGATTAGGAAAAAAATAACTAAATTACATTGGTCTTAGTATCTGAAAAACATAGTACCAGGCACCACAGCATATCACAATAGTTGTATATACTTATAGAAAATAAGATAATGATAATCTAATCATTTGCCTCATCATAAAGTCGGCTTTATTGTATGCATATAACAAGAGTGTAACCAATATACGCCTGATGGAAAGGAGCCATTAGGAAGTGTTTGGTACCAAGGTGTACCAAGAACACATTGTTCATATGTTGCTTTATGTTACTTTGGACTGAAAACTAGAGGTACTTCTACTATTTTTAAAAGACCAGCATTATAACAGGTTAAAATCTTCTTAGCCTGTCACTGAAAAGAGTTTTCCAAGGCAAAAAGTAAATTAATCAGAATTCATCTTCAGGTGTGAAAAACAGTCCCAGAAATTAAGTGTTTAGTGAGTTTGAAGACCTAAAGCAACGCAAAGCTAATCCATATATTGACATTTTCAACAGTGACTTGCTGTGATTGACAGCCAGTGTCTAAACTAGCAGCATAATCATAGCCTAAATCTTCAGGAGTCAGATTTGGAGAGCACAGAGATAGAATGAAAAACAAAGGCTTGTTTGTAATAGATTTATATGTATGTAGATATACCTCCAATTTACTCAGCCACTGACAGGTTTGACTTGAGTTAGGCAGATGAACTGTGGTGAAACAACTAGAGGTTTTTCCCCATATTTCAGTCAGATTGAAACAAAGTTAAATCTTCCTCAAATGAAAAAATAGTTCATTAACTCTTTCGTTTGTTTTGCATTACAAGTTCCCCAATAAACTATTGCTTAAATATTCTGAGGACAGGCAACAGCAAGCTAATTCTCATTCGTATCAGTTTTGCCCAAACTTTTTTGATCTGCACAATTAAGTAGGAAATCTTGAGAAAAACTTTTCTGGTAGATTTTCATGCCTGTACAGCCAAGCAGAAAAGAAAAGCAGGCAAAATTGAAAGAAACTAATAGCTCAGCAGTATCTTTCAAAACTGAATGGTTTGAGAATCACTGTATGAAGATCTGAAATCCTCTAGGGGACAGTGTGTCTGACATCAGGAGTTTTCCATATGAAATCCAAGTCAAAATGGTATGTTTCATGTACACACATGCAAATGGTTCTCGGTGGCTTGCACAAGTACAGTTCTGCTGCACGGGTGACATACAGCCCAGGTGCACAATGCAAGCCATAGGAGTCATACTAGCTCATGTTTACCTAGCTTGGGTTTTTGCCCAAGCACCTTATGTTTTGTATCATGCAGAACATAAGCTGCATCAGCAGAGCGAGCCCGCCTTAATGGGTGTGAGGCCTGTGCATCCCCGCATGCTGAGATGACCTTGTCTTTTGGACAGAACAGCACCAGTTTCCAAATCACGGTGAAAAGGTCATAAACATTCCTTCCTAAAGGATCATTTTCTACTATCACATCTACATTTCCACCTATGACTAATATAAAATCTGCGTCTAGGAAAGCTGGAAACCAGACTTCAGAGAAAATCAAAAAGTCTTGTATCATCATGAAAAAAAATGCCAGGGAGAGTCACAGGAACAAAAAAGTCATAAGGAAAATACAACTAAATCCCAGATGTAATATCATGACACAATAATAGACAATACACAAAGTGACTGCTCACAATAGCAGAAGAATTATATTCCAGGAACTCCCTTTCGTCCCTATATAAATGAATTTTGCTTTAATTTAGCCAGGTAAGAGGGAGAAGTGCAAGTACTTTGTCTATTGGGTGGCCCTTTCTGTGTTTTATGAGCACAAGTTTTCTGCATAAGATGCATGCAGGCTAGTAGCTAAACACTATTTTTGTGCTCCACTTTGCAGAGAGATATCTGGAAGCAGAGCCACTGCTTTAGACTTTGAAAAATGTACTAAAACAAACTTATCTTCCTCCCTGTTTGGAACATGATGGGGGATATTGTGGGCTTGTTGGCAGGGAGCATCTTTTACTGTCTTGTGGTTTTTTTCTATTAGGAAGGAATAGACTTCAATGACAGTATTATATATTTGAATATTTTTTCTATCACAAATAGTTTCTTCAACTAAGAGAGAAATAGCAGTGTCCTGGTTTCAGCTGGGACAGAGTTAATTTTCTTTTTACTAGCTTGTACAATGCTGTGTTTTGGCTTTAGCATGAGAATAATGTTGATAACACACTAATATTTTAGTAGCTGCTCAGTAGTGCCTACCTTAAAGCAAGGACTTTTCAGCTTCCCATGCTCTGCCAGCCAGCAGGTGCACAAGAAGCTGGGAAGGAGCACACCCAGGACAGCTGACCCGAACTGGCCGAAGGGATATTCCATACCATAGAACATCATGCCCAGTATATAAACTGGAGGGAAGTGGCCAGGAGGTACCAGTTTCTGCTGGGGGACAGGTTGGCCATCATTTAGCAGGTGCTGAGCAGTTGTATTGGGCATCTCTCGTTTCTCTTGGTAACTTCCCCTCTCTTCTTTTGTCATCTCTTACTATTATTATAATTATATTATTATTATTATTATTATTATTATTATTATTATTGCTTCTCTTGGTATAATACCACAATATTTCACTTTATTTCCATTACTAAGTTGTTCTTATCTCAAGCCATGAGCATTTTTTTTCCCTGATTCTCTTCCCCATCCCACTGGAGTGAGCAGCCGCATGGTACTTTGTTGCCAGCTAGGGTTAAAACACAACAGGCAGGAAAACACTAAGTCTTAAAAACACCATAGGCAGTCTCCCTGTGTATCTTTCTGATGTGATAGAAGCAGCAGGAAATATCATCTTGGATTTAGTGTTTGACAGACTAGAGTCTCTGTGAGTAGTCTGAAGGCAGTAAATGCCTGTTTGAAAAAATGCATGATGACTTAAAGGTTCTATTTACTAATGAGTTGAAAACTACTTCTGAGAAATATAACAATTACCAAAATAAAGCAAGAGTGAGACAACAGTCAGTAGTTTAATTCAACAGTTTCAGAAAATAACACAGCAACAACCATGAAGATTCATTTTGATAATATAACAGTACCTCTCCTCTTTTTTTTTTTTGTGACCCAAGGAAATGAACCAAGTCCCTAACTAAATGGCATGAACAAAGACTCCTTGTGTTTAACCTGAAGAATAAGGACAGCCTCCAATTCTGATATGAAATGATGTGGAAGCATCCTTTGCTCAGATTCAGCAGGCAGTATTGCCAAGTGAGGAATCAACTGAAATTTTTAACGTGCTTCTTTTACATGTAAATTTAAGAAAAGGTCAGGTCTACCTCACAAAACAAAACTAAACGGTTGGGCCAGGTTTGACTGTGTATTGAGTTCTGGACTGTGCAACAGATCTGCAATATCACAAAAAGCATTTAAGCACAGGATCAAGGGTAGCTCAGGCTTCAGCAGTTACACGTCTCAGTTTCAACCTTCTGGACTGTCTGTCACTCACTAAATATTTTTGTGACAGATCCACAGAAAACGTGCTCTGGAAATTATTATTAATAATTACTCTGGTGGTGTAATGACAGCAGGGTCTACTTCTGCTCCTACTTCATCCCTGTAGTGAAGAATCAGACTTTCCATTTATACTTTTTTACAATAGCTTTTGTATGCTTTGCAACATTTTATAATGTCTTATTGCACTTGAAATTCCTTTGGTGTGGCTGAATCTGCCCGAGAGAGACTACTGCTAGCCATTTGGGCTGCCATCCTTTACTGCCTACAAACCCAATCCACCCTCTGTAACTTACTAGTTTAAATATCTTTTTCTTAAATACCTGTCTCATCTACCTCCAGGCATCTTCTTACTGGTTAAAATGCCAAGACTGAAGAATTCATTAATGATTTCTAAAATGAGCTGCAAAGTACAAACTGCAATTTATTACATTGTCTGCGAGTAAGAACTTGTATTTTTTTTTTCTGCCTTTTTATCCCTTCAAATTTTGGATGTTCCCTGATTCTATACTGAGTGAATCTTTTTCCTCTTCCATTCACAAAGCCAGCATCTCTGTTTCGACTGTTAATCATTTTATATGTCCAACAAACCTTTGTTGATCCATCCCCATTAGACAAAACTTTGAAAATTTGTATCAAGAATAGTTAAAATCCTCATGCATATATATATTTAATTCAAAAAGAAAAGAATATATCCCTTTTACAGTGAATGAGCTTTTAATTTTTTAGTTTTAAATTAGAAGTCAGCTTCTATGGCTGAGGGCTAGCTTAGTCCTTTGACGTTGGCTAGTAAAAATCCTTGGAACATAAATATATGCAATAAGCCAATAATTCTGCCTGCCTTTCTGCTGCTCTTGAGGGTATCTCAGTTCTGGCAAACAGACGGGTAATGGGAATTAGAAGGAGGGGAAAAAAACAGCAATAAAAATATAAATCACAAAAGGAAGGAAATCCATTTGGTCCTTGGCAGCAAAGACACCGCTCAGCTAATCCATGCTGAGTGCAATCCAATACTCCTTTATATAATCCTGTTCTAGTGGAAGAAAATTAAAGTTTAATGCAATAAAGGCTGACACAAATCACTTTTGTTGCCCAGAAGCAGATTAAAGAACAGTTAAAATCATACAAATCTAATTTATTTTCTGTTGTTGTTGTTGTTTTATTTTATCGAGTGACATATTTATTCTTTAATTTGCAGCATCAGTTTTTGATTATTAAGCATATATTCCCAATGTAAGAAAGATTCTGTGATGCAAAGAAAGGAAAAGAAAATAGTGACAGCCAAGAAATTATTAGTTTTTAAATGGTACATGTTAAGGTTCTTTCGAAATTCCATAAATTTTTCATAAATTTATATGGGTCCTTGCCTTTAATCAATCTGTGTCCAGGGGACTTTAAAGTAAGCATAAAGGAAGTGGAGAGCTATCATTCATAATTGGAGCTGTACAGGTCACTCCCATTAACTAACACTCTTGGTACATACACATTTGTTGTTCTGCAACACATTAGAGATCTGTCAATGATGGACAAGCTGAGAATTTCTGCAAGAGAGACAGCAGTGTAAGAGAATTGTGACCCTGATCTTCCATTTTATTACTCCAGCCATCAGCCAACATGCCCTTCATCAGCAAATTGGACTGAAAAAAACCCCAGTGAAACAAAACAAGGTGAAAACAGACCCTAGGCATATTATGCTCCATACAATACATTCTTTCATGACAGAAAAGGTTACAATTTATCTGCAATGTTGATCAGACTTATGACTGTGTTGAAATAGGATCAGGTTTTTCATTTTCTTTGCCTTTGTCCCCAGCTCCAACATATCCTCTCTCACAAATTCCTTTGGGAAATTTCCCTTCCTACACTTCATATTGGTGGTACAACATAACCGCAGACGTATGTGGAGAGAATGCAGGAGACCGTGTACAGTTATCATTTTTCCCAGTAGAGCTATCAGAATATTACCCAAGGCACTAGAGAAGTTTGTGAAATACAATATGGAAGTGGAAAGGTTGCATAATTTCTCCAGTATTTCTCTTCTTCACAAGTATTTTTGCAGCAATATCTCTGCAGGTGTGTTCTTAGAGAAGAAAAGGTCTACTTCTGAATAGAACTGGGGTTAAAAACATACCTTAAAAACATGAAAAGGCCTATTTCATTTTCATTGTATTATACTGTCCTCACTCAGACTGTAGGTAAGGAAAAGCCAACACCTTCTGGCAGTTCAAGGCCTCATTTACAGTTAGATTTAAAGGATTCTCCAGAACACATTTATGAGCAAGCTATTTGCCCTGGAAATACCACTTTGCTATGAAGAAGAGAAAGGAAACAGATCACAAAACCCTACAAAATCTGATATCCTAGGAGCAGTCTGTGGGAAGAAAATAAAATTAGTAGGGTTTTATTGTGTTTCAGTGACACTCAGCTAACTCTTTGACAGAAGGTATTTCATATCATCTTGACATCTGTTCTTGCCTTACATCTGTTCTTAGCTGTGGTAAGAGTTTAGCCCGGTCAGCTGCACCAGTGAGGCCAAAATAAAAAACGCAACTTAAGAACCTTCTCCTTTCCGAATTTCAACATGAATGCCTATTTAAAACTGGAGTTTTCTCAGGCTGCTTTATTCATACTTTTTTTTAGTTCTATTTTAAAAAGACGTAGTGCGAAATTGGGCACATTTCTGTTGTGTTTTTTTTTTTTTTTTTCCTTTTTCAAGGACTGATTCTCATTTTTGGCATGTGAAAGCAAGTCTAGAGAGTATATGGCAAGACTTGTATACATTTAGGAGAACATGATTCTAATAACCAATTTTTAGTTAGGGATGGTGCACTTTAAAAGACCAGAATATTTCCAGTACAGAAAATACTAGAGTCTTAAGTTCCCTATTTACTTTTGTATATATGTGAAGAATGCCACAACAGCATATTTTATGACCCTGTTATATTGTGATCTACTCCAATTATATGGGATCAATCAGCAGTGACAAAACTCAGTCTCTGGCCTCTGGAGTGCCATTGGATATGTAGGTCAAGTCCTGGCTTGCCAGACCACTTGTACTGGTTTCCTGTGCTTGGTGGAAAAGTACTAAATGCGAAAGTGGGGGATGGGGGTGTGTGTTTGTTCATGTGTGTCTGCGTATATCTGCTTCCTAATCCCTTTGCAGCCTGCCAGCCTTCAACTGCAAATGTCATCATCACCAAGGCAGTAGCTGAATCCAACAGGTGGGGCAATAAACCATGACATTTCTGGCAGGTTTAATTGTAGGGGGTATCCTGGGATACTTTTCAGTACAAACATGGTTTCACTTGGTGCCAACATCAAGACCACTGACTTAGTTTTTACTCCAAGTCCACATAAACCAGGGTGTAAAGTTCCCACCCCAATAGACTTTATGACCTTTCAGGTGCCTAAACCTCTGACCTATATCATTCCCATCTTTGCTGGTTCAGCTGTCACATGGTGACAACCTGCTAGACTCTGTGTCTGGTCTAACAGTGATTTACTGCACAGTAGAATTAAAGCATTAGCACGGTATTCCTGTCCACCCAACCTGAAAGGGCTTTTTGATGGTTGTAGGAGAGGCTCCCTGGAGGACATTGCAATATACAGGGATTTGTTGTGAGCCTATTATTGCCTAGTGCTAACACAGTTCATAAATTTACATCTGTGACATCTATGCTCCAAATTTTTTTCATTACAGGTCTTCCTTATGACAATTTACTAGCTGCATTCCTCAATAAAAAGCTAGTCTGCAATTGAAAAGTAAGCCACAGACTTTCTTTCACTTACAATTTTTTCCTGATTCTAAAGTGTAGATATATAAGTTAGGAAAACAGATCTAATTAAAAGACAAAGTATATTTTTAAGACTCCAAATTAGCATCTCATTTAGATCACAATTGTTTTACTGTCAACTAATTTATTTTGAATCCATATCAAATTAAGAAAAAAAAGACCAAAATGTGCCTGGCTTTCTTTTCAAAGTACTACTACTACTACTACTGTTACTACTACTACTACTACTACTACTACTACTACTATAAATCTTTATTCTATAAAATAGAAAGTTTATAAAAGTTATTCTATTATATAATCAAGTACTGAGGGTTGGCTTCTTTGAAAACAATCACCTTTCATTCTAAGATATGATCATTAATATTGCTTTAATATGACTGTCAAAATGACGTTAGTACTTGCATGTAAGGTAGCAAAAGACAAAACCAATATGCTCTAGATGTAGAAAGCTTTTTCTGAACACTCCAAATATAAAAATGGTCAATTTGGAAGAATAGGGGAGTTAAAAAAGGATTAAACCACAGATTCAGAAGAAGAATAAAATTAACATGCAAATATTCCAGAATAATTTCTAGTAACTTATGTTAGATGAAATATTTTTCTCTTCTAATTGGATGTGAACAGCAGTAATTTCAGGGTATGCTAAGGATTATACCTTCTATTCTTTTTGCTGCTACAAATATTTGGGGTTTTTTTCTGGAATTTCACTTAGAATGCCTATCTCAATACCTGCAGTATTTTAAAATAAAACTTTATATATGTGTTTGCTACTGAAGCTAGATGCCAGTTTTTAATTATAAAATCAGTTAAATTCCTTTCAAGTTACTTCATTTTGTAAGACTCTGCATACAAAAGCATCCATTTAAGTAAATAATTTATGCTCACCTGGCAAAATTAATGCATTTTTTTCCCTTTGTTTCAGTTACATCTGTCTTAAAATTTTCGGTCCTGCCAAGATATTAGAGTGTGTTCCTCTGGAACAGATTAAACACTTTATTGCCAAAAATCAAGTTAAATTTAAAATAAAACCTATGTTCAGGCCAGTTTAACTATCATTTCCATTGATGTCAGTGGCAAGGGTTTTGCTGAATTTATGAAAAAAAAGATTAAAAATCATAACCATAAAGTGAAAATGTTTTCAGTACTGCCAATCTTTCCCTTTGATGAGGGCAAATCCTTACAAATTCAGAACAGTCAGAAAACTAACAGAAAATTCCCCATCAAACTTAATAAATCAACTCAAGCACTTACTATATGGCAGACTACCTGCACAAGTCTCACTTGCTTTCAGCTTTAAAATAGGCATAAGTGTCTGTCTGTGCAGTCCTTTACTGCAAAGTCACGTTAACTTCAGTGGTATCAATGTTGTCTAACAGAGCTTGGTGAGGAAAAACTCTGGAAATTCTATATCAAACAAACTGCAGGGACTGTCTTCTCATGTTTGAAGGCAGCCTGGAACACGGTTATAAATGACATGAAAGTTTTCAGGTGTGAGAGCCAAAAAGTATTTGCTACTCAAGACATTATCCTCCTGAATTCTCTTTTTCCCCGAGCCTTTTCCTCATCTCAAACACAAAAGCCTAACCGAGTGCCTGGCTTCCCACTGACAAATATAAAATGAATTTGCGTGTTGCTATTTGAGACTTCTGCAGGACAATGATAAGCTGAAAATGTAGGGATTTCACAAATACAGCAAATATTTTTTAAAGCTCAACAATAACTGATAATGTAAAAACATTAATTGATTTTGACTCGTTTATTTTATAAATAAGAGAGCACATATTTGTAGAAGGCCACTGACTGGATGCCGGTCTTACATCTGAGTGACTATGTGACTTCCTCATTTCCTTGTGGCTCTGATCTCCTCAAACACCAGGAGCCCTGAACAGCTCATCCCACACTACGTCAGAGTCACCTCAAATTCAGTATTCCCTTCACAGTGAGTATACAAAGTCATCCATTCACCCATGTGAAGAGCTCACCAATGACAGATTAAAATGCCATCCATGCTCTCACAGGACCTAACAGTACCCAGAAAAAAACAGCTCTGAACAGCCCCTCAAATCTCAGACACACAATGGAGAATGGCTTTTTCCTGGAGACTGCAGGAGCATGGCAGCACCTGCTGTTTAGGCCTACTCAGGTGTATTCCAAAATTGGCCGTTTCTCAAAGGCAGTTTTACTGACTAATCCCATGCCAAAAATGTATTTTAACTAAGAGGTAAGGAACATGGGAAGAATGCAGACAAAGAACATTGTTTCATGTCTGTTGTACCACATGTTTTGTACTCTGGTTGTGCTGTGTTCTTATTTTACAACACAAACATATATTATACGTTCAACCAATTCTGTTCACTCATTTTTTTTGGGAGGTTATTCTGAAATCTATATTGTTTTTGCAATTGAGCCCCTGCTGAGTAGAATAAAGTTGTCACATTTGTGGCATAAATCTTGAAACAATAATTATGACTTATTAATTAAGGCCTGACACAGTACTTTTCTTTTAGCTATTTTAACCATGCCAGTAGCACCAGCTCAGGTACAGTGTTATAATAATGCAATAACAATAATTCCCTATTGTGCAGAGGCAAAACCAGAGCACAATAGTCTTTGAGTGTATTCTTTGAAATGATGGGGACATGATCAACTGTAATATAATGCATGAACTCCATCAGTTCCACAAGGTGAACAAGAGAGGCATTTTTAAGGTAAACATTGCCTGTTGTTGTTTTTTCTTCACACCTTAGCTTTCCCCTGAACCCAGCAGGTTTTCTGGTCTGCTTTTCTGTAAACTTGAATGTTCAGTAGCAATGTAGATATACAAAGGTACAATAGACACAGTCTCCGTCAGTCACCCTGTATTTCTTATTAAACCATAAACTAAAGAACACCCTGAAAGTTTAAGCATTAATAGAAACAATCTTTGTTCAACTGCTTAACTACAGTGACACCAGAGAGTTCTCAGATGGATGACACTGGCATGAGCAACACGACATACTTTGTGGGTGTAAAATATTCCAGTTGTAGATCCTCTTCTTCAATGGCCAAAAATTTTTACTGATACTGCTGATATAACTGTTTCTTCTGGGTTTTGTTGACAGCAGTTCTAGTTATAAATTGTACCTTACTGCACCCCTGAGCAGCACAGATATATTGACAGTGTTTATGGTGTAGACATAGTCCTTATTTTCAAGTCCAAATTGGAATCTCTTTGCTCTGTTGAGACTGTGAACCTGACTCCAAAACTAGATGAAGCTGATTAGCCAGTTTCCATCAAGACACCAAAAATAAACCAAGAGAAAACTATCAGATGATTAATCCAATCTGCTTTCAAAATGTGGCTGGTATAATCCCAGTGTTATTGGAGACCTGAACTCTACTTTTACAATGTGTTTGCAAGTACTACTACATTTTTAGTTTTCTTTATTGCATGTATATTTTGACTCAGTGTTGATAAACAGACTCTTGTGCTGTGGGGAAAAAAAAAAAAAAAAGAAAAGAAACAAAATTATTCTTTAAAATCTAGGTTGCTTTAATATGTATTTCAGAGAGAAACAGAATGTAATCTGCTGAGTTATGAATACCTGGCCAGAGTCCAACTGGCTATTAACCAAATAGGTTACCAAGGAAGAAATGAGGGAAAAAAATCCCAACCCTCAAAAAAAAAGTTCAGCAATTTTAAAAATAGGTGTTATATGAACTGTCAGGTATAAGGGTGCTGTGAGGTATTTTAAACAAAGACCTTGATTTAAGCTCCTAGCTGAACTCCTCAGGAATTTTTTATCAGGCTCAGAGTTGTTGCAATAATAAACATTCTAGTCTATTGGTTTCTGTGTGCACAATACAAAATGTTTTGAACAGCTCTTTTAAAGTGAGATTGATAGGTCAGGACATGTCTCCCTTGTTATTACATAAATGGGCCATGAGGCCATTTCAAAAAATCCCTTACTGAAAGTCTGCATAGCAGGGCCCTTTTTAGCACAGCTCAGCTTAGTGAACTCCAGTTCACAGAAGGAAGGACAACAGACATTACAAATCCGTAAATTTAAGCAAAATTTTTCACTAGCCAAACTTGAAGATAGGATATGACCAGGAAATAATTGAACATAGGAATGCAATTTTTTTAACGGCACGGTATGCCAGAAGCAAGAAAATAGTACCCTAATGTCCTCAGATTACTTAAAATGCATTGTTTTCCAGTGTCAGGTGCTCTGCCTCTGAACTGCAAAACTTGAGGAAATTACTTTTCTACTCCATGAACATAAATACAAGCATATTCTTTGTGTCAAATGTATTCAGACTACACCTGTGGAAAGACATGGACCTTATTAAGTGCTGAATAACCTTTCTAATGGCAGAATTTCAGCCAAGAACCTCACTTATAACCTGACATGATAAGGCAAAGGAGCAATAAAATTACAGACAACAGCTAAGACAATTTGGTAAAGAGCTGTTGCAACCCTGGAGTAACCAAATGAACACATTACAGCAAACGGGGACAATGATTATATGCTACTGATTCATTATAGCAAGGTTTGCTACATTTCTAAGAATGTGTCATCTGTGACATGCTGTTGTTAAATTTCAATCTCCAATAGTAATCTAAACCGTAATTATAATCTCTATTCATTTTAGTCCATAAAGTGTTCCACAAAACCATCCTATCCTAAAGAACTACATAAATATCATTAATCTCTAAGTTATAAATAGTGGTATATAAACAGAAAAATGAAGAAACCTGGTGAAAACAGCAGAAAAATCTGCTGCCAGGCCTGGTGTAAGAATGTGACCACTTGGCATGAGCTTAACTCTGTGGCTGCTGCTGAAGTCAATGGAAAAAACTAATTTTTAAAAATCCCACCCCCAAGTTCATGGGTTGTGGGGCCTTATATTCAGACTTCTACAAGTCACTTCAAAAATTTAAAAAATATCCAAAGGTGGGTGTTTGTTTGTTTGTTTGTTTGTTTGTTTTTAAAGGGAGGAAAGAAGTTAAAAATAATGTGCCAGAGAACACTAAAATACCATAGACTATGTAACATTTCTTCCAAGCTGGTGGTGTGTAACTGAACTACTGCTTAATCGTCTTGACAGCACGGGACAAGGACTATCTATGAATAACAGCTATGTAAAGACAGGTATCCAGGGTCTCTTTTAAAGTTACTGAATTGATAGAACCTTTACTCTCCTAATTCAGAGTCTAATAAATGTATTGCAGAAAAATACACTCAAAATAATTGACAGTGAGGAAGAGAGACAGATTGCAATGAGCAAAGATGCTTCAGGCCCAAGAAATCTCCACTTTCCTCCTAAGGCTTGTTAAAATTTTGAAGTCATAAAGCCATGAAGAAAGGCTGTTCTGTTTTTCTAGCCATGAAATCTCCACATTAGTTCTTTCAAAAGGAAATGACTTCTGATCATGTCATAAGCTTAACCTGCCATCTATTGTGCGATACTGTATGGACCATGAACCTGGATTTCAGATTCTGTAAATGTTAACACATGTTATATCAATAAATCCATACTAGCTAATTTTGTAGTTCTCACCCAGACAAAACACAACAGAAGCTGAAGTGAACAACACCTAAGTAAGGCTAAAGTTGACAAATCCTGTAGCCTTTACTTTCATTTCCCCTGGAAAAACCAAGGCAAACAGATTTTATTTGATTTTATGCATGCTATGGGAGGGAACAAGGAAAGAACTGGGAAGAGAAGAAATTGAGTTTAAGGAAATATTTATTCTCATCCTTCCTTCATAGGCATTACATAAAATCCACACATCCAGGGAATCAGTGGTGAGGGTGCAGTTCCTGGGAGACCAGGATATTCAAGCGTTCAGGAGGTTTCTTATGAAATTCATTCTTTACCCACTACAGTGATGAAACTCGAGTCTCACAGGTCCTTGTTCAATACCACAGTCAGGTACAAGACCATCAGTGTGCACTTCCCAAGGCACAGCCAAGCTTTCCTGTGCCTGTTGGGCAGAAGTATGAGCTTGAGACTACACTTTATTGCTAAACAAAGTAAAAGTCTGGTATTGGTCTGCTACTGCCACTCTAATAATCTTCAGTGTTAAAATAAAACTGAGATCTTTCTTTCAAATGAGTTTCAAGGAAGAAGTTTTCTGAACACGAAATAGCTAATCAAGAAGAAAATGTGTTTAGTAATTTATAAAATGGTAAGTTTCACTGTAAGACATATAATACCAGTGATTTATTAAGCAATATTATTCTCATGATTGTAGTGCTATGTTATTCTTACATTATCAGGCAATCTGTAGAAATTTGTTCTGCTTCAGGCAATCCTTACCCTTGACATACAACCGTTGTTATGTACATTTTTCTCATTATGATAAGTACTTTGATCTCTCAGAAAATGTTCAGCATCTTATAAACTGTAACATAAAACCTACACAGAGCAACATGATGTTATGAAAAGATCATAACAATCACAACTGTAGTTATCAGACAACCCAAAAATACACAATGGAAAAATAAGGGGGGAGGGGACAAGACCTCTTTTGATTGTCAGTAGAGATTTAAATTCTTTTAAGCATCAGATTATTTTCTCTTTCAGAGATGTCCCTTGGAGATCTGATTTTTACAGTCATCATAAGCCAGATACAAGCAAAATAGTTCCCCTGTGGTAAAAAAGCAGCCTTTACAATTCAGAACTCTTCTTCCAGAGAGCACTAACCACAACCCACATTACTGAGAATATACCTAACCAAGCACAGTCATGAATTCATAAAGCCTATATTTCAGTGCCTTTAACATTACATTCTGCAGACAGTTATCAATTGAAGCACAAAGTTTAGTGTGATTTATTGTTAGCTGTAGGTCAGCCTTTTCTGTTAATACAATAGATGTGTATTCTCATAGAGAAGAGGCTGAGAGCGTAGCCAAGATGTGGATGTGTGAGTTCCCTAGGAAGCAGCCCAGTACCTCAGTCGTTCTTCCATTATTTCATCCATTCATTTTCTTTCTGACAAAAGAAAAAAGCATTATTCCCCATTGCAATGCATGAAAATTAGGTTGGCCCAGTTTGAGCAGGGATCTCAGAATTAAAGTAGTTTTCAGAAAAGTAAAACTTGTTACAAGGTGGCAATCAGCTTCACTGTTGTGCAAAAAAGTTTTTGACTAGGGAAAAGACAGGATTTCTCTGGGCTTGTAGTCTAGCACAGTCTGGGCTTGTTAGAGACATGGTTTGAATTTTCCTTTGGAGGGATATTTCTTTCTTTCCTCTCTTCCAGCTCCCTGAATTGTCCTTCCCTTTTGATGTCTCTCATCGTTTCACTGTCAGTAGGGGTATCCAAATCCTGTGCTTCACACAAGCTTTTCTATGCAAAGGGGCTCAAGGAGGGCCTATAAGCACGTGAAAAGGAGCTTAACAAACACGGGCAAGAAGTAAATGCTGATTGATAAAGACGAAGCTAGTAAAAAAAGCGGAAGGATAAATAACCTTCCAAAAGAGGGAAGTGCATGGGTTTTAACATTTTGCCTATAGTGTTTTACACCTGCAGAGACAGGGCTGACACATACTAGCAAAGACAGAAAGTTATCTAACCAGCATAAAAACAAGAAAGAAAATCATTTTAATCAGAAGTTATGGTGTTCAAGAGCAAACCCCCTAGCTTTACAAATTGCTGTTAGCAGGGGCACTACAGTCAATCACTTCACTTTTAGTAGTAGTTGCAAGGTCTCAGCCTCTCTCAAAGGCAGCGATGAAAACAAACTGCAAATCCAACCAATACCACAAAATGGACTTGGCTGAGCAGCTCAAGCCTGAACTGTCACCTCTGAGGTGCTTGAAAAGGCCATTTTGGCTGGGCACCAGCTCTGTGATTGTGTTTGGAAGATCATCTGCTTAAGGTATTTCTTTATGCTTTTGCTGCCATGCACGTCACACCAGACTTGACCGCTAAATATGAGACACATTACTTTTGTTAATGCAGGAAACTGCTGGTGACAAACATATTTTGCCTGTTATTCTACACTTATTTCAGCACAATATTCAGTATGTTTATCTGAAAGCAAACTACTGCTATTTAATTCTTTTGGGGAAAAATAAAATTTGACTTATGAAAGTGCTTATTTGTACTAGTCTGCTATGCTCTTATATGTGATGATTTTCCTATAGAAAGGCTAAGCATTTCTCAAATTCATTATTTTTATTTTTATATTAGTGAATTTGGACCATACTAGGAACATGGTTAATAATGGGTGTCTTACACACTTAAGTAAGGACGAACAGATTCCTTTCAAGGGCAAGCACCAAGCAAAAGAAGATATGTCAACATTTGCAGAATATAACCCAGGAATTTATTCCCCAGTGAGACTGGAAAATGCTCAATATTTAATGGCATTGTAACATATTCACTTAATTTTTATTTTTTTTTCAAATCAGAATCACTGTTATATCATTCCATAAATTGAATGCAAATACATTCTTCCATAAAGTGGAGGAGAGAGGCATGAAAATAATTTTTAGCAGGGTGTCAAAGTGGTTTTGCATACAACACTGCATATATTTACTGTAAGGTCTTCCCTCAGTCCAGAATCTGATCTTCATTACCATAATCCTCTTACTGTGCATGATGTTGGTGTTATCTTCACTCTCCAATTTCTAAAAAGACTTGCAGTGACCCTCTATGCTCTATGTTTGGGGTTGGTTTGTTTTCTAATCTGTGCTAAAAGTACTCCTAGTTACTACTATTAAAAGTCAACTTTTGCCAGCAGACATGACACCATCCATCCTTCCAGGAACAGGAGAAGACAATAAAATTTCAAGCAACTAATATCTGGCTGTAAACTAATGAGTTCATATTGACAATTGCTCCCAAATACCTCACAGGGCAAAAGGGATACATTTTCTTTAATGTTTAGAGAATGCTTTGGAGGCCTTAATAATGAGTGTTACAGACACACACACATGTGAGTAGCTATGAAGGATTTTAGTCTTTTCTAGCTACTCTGTCATATGGATCTCTATTTGGCAGTTGTAGTGGGTTGACACTGGCAAAAGCCACTCTATCCTTCCCTTTTACAACTGGACAGGGGACAGAAGCTATAACAAAGGGTTCATTGTTTGAGACAAGGACCAGGAGAGATCACTCACCAAATACCATCAAGGGGAAAAATTGGGGATATTAACTGAATTTATTACTAAAAAAATCAGAGCAGGATAATGAGAAGTAAAATAAATCCTAATAACACCTTTGTCTCACACCTCCTTCCTTCTAAAGCTCTGCCTCTTTCCCTGCAGCAGCTCAGGGAGATAGGAAATGAGGGTTATGGCCAGTTCATCACACATTGCTCCTGCCACTGCTCAGGGACAGAAGTCCTTCCCCTGTTCCAGCATGGGGTCCCTCTCACAGGACATAGTTCTCCACGAACTTCTCCAACATGAGTTCATCCTACGGGCTACAGGTCTTCACAAACTAGTCCCCTCCTCTATTAAAAAAATAATTAAAGTAGGAATAGGTGAACCAGAAGTTTTGGGTTTTTATCTGGTACACGGAATTATAGGCTTCCTGAAAGCAAAGTGGGTACAAAAATAATTTCGTAGAATTGAATTTAATGTAAAAAGAGAAAAGAAGCATGCTTCGTGGAGCCAAGAAGAAATTTTCTTCTTATTCAGTGGACCAAGGCACCAAACAATTCACAGTGCAAGTTTCTCACCCAGCCTATACATCTCCATTAGGGACACATCTATGCAGCAATTTACAGGCCAACATGAACTTGCCCTGCCTATGTTCCAGTCGACTCGAAGCCACAAGACACATTACCAAATCTGAACTAGAATATCAGCTCCACCAGAGCACTTGTTATGTTCAGACTAAGTCTGTACTAACAAGGTTTCTAGCTGGTTTGGAGCACAGACGAAACAAGCTCATGCCGGCCTCAGAATGACCAGGCTCAATGTAAGCCATGATTCAGAAAAGGTACCTCGTCCTGGAGGACTGCTTATGTCTCTTTGGCACAATGCAGGCAATCATGGTTGTGGAACAGTAGTGAACTGAACATCTTACCTGGAAAAGGCAATAAAGGATCTGAAAGTACCCTCTCAACTCCTGGGAACTAAAGACCATGAAGATGGTATTAATCAGGGTTCTTGCCACAAACACTAGATTTGAGGATACATATGTGTTGTGATTGAAAAATAAGGACAAAAGGAGCTTCAGAAATTTTTTAATTAAAGGCAAAAATCATACAAAACATAAAAAATACACTCTAATATTTGTAAATGGGAATGCTGCCACCTACACACAAACATGCATGCAATACTTAGCATCCTCTAAATTAATCAGACCTATCCCCAGATCACCTGCTCACCTGTGTTGCCCAGCTGGCAGAAAGGCAGTACAGCCAGCCCCGTGTCACCCCTTCCCAATTGACCTGGCACCCACAGGGAACGTGCCGTAGCCAACGTGCCTTGTGTACTGCAACCCCTGATCAATGGGTTTCAGCACGTTACAGTCAGTGGGGGCTGACTATCAAGTAGGGTGTCAGGTGGCTTAGAGCCCTCCTGCTTCTGCAGCCTGCTACTGTGTTTAAGGCACTTTGACCTGGCCAGATTATTTCAGTGATTTTTAAGCCACTGTGTGACACTCAGGAACGACCTCTGGGCCAGGAAGAGTTAACTCGTAAAATAGGGCTTTGTGAATTAAACCTGGCATAAGTTCACCATGCTTTCCTTCTCAGGGATTAGATCTTTACTATGCAAATTCTCACTGTAGACAGGCAAATGGATATACTGGAATAAATCACACTTCAGCACTTACATTACTAAGAACAGTAAGAGAATATAATACACCAAGCAGATTTATATCCTGTTGGGTAATCCTCCAGGATTGCCCTTGCTGAAAAGTCAGACCCAGTTTATGTCAGAAGCAGTCAGTAAGACAGAAAACTAAAACATGGAATTGAGTGAATGTCTATTTCTTAAATCATAAAAGGGGAAGGTAGCTTTTCTTTAGTAACCTCAGAAGGTGGTGCAATATTTTTGCAGCAGCGGAGTAAGAGAAATTAGACATTTTACAGATATGTGTTATTTAGCTAAGCAAGCACTATCAAAGCAAAACAAAAATGGCAACAAATTTCTGACAAGACTGACTTGCATGAGAAACAAGGTGGGGTCCCCCTCTGAACCTTGAATAGAAACATTATTTTTACCTCCACAAGAAGTCATTATCACTCTTTCACCAAAAGGAAGGTCACACCATCTTTCACAAAAGATTTGCCTGCTCATAATTGCTGCCTGCAGTGTACAGACAAATACAAACTTTTAAAATACTAACTGTGTTATACTTGTACCCGAGGGATCCAATGGTACAAATGTAATGTGGCCTAACCAGTTTGTCTTAGCAAGACCTTACAGTGCTGATTTGAAACAGCTGAACTAAATCAACAGTTACCTTGAGCCAAAGGCCTTTGGAGTGCAATTAGAGTCAAAGCTTGGGTTTTGAACCCAATATGCCCTGTCAGTCTCAATGATTTGTGTTTGTTGTACTCAGCCTCATTTCCTGCGTGAAATACGAGGCTGTATAAAGAGGAAAAATTCCCAAGATTAAAAAATATTTGACCTCAGTGCATTTGCGAGCATGAAAGTACACATGTCTAAATGACCGTTTTGGTTTGTAGTACAAAGTTCTATTGATGTTGGCAGGCTGAGCTTCCCTGTCTCAAAGCCACATGAATGGTTTCAAGTTTCAGCCAAAAAATGTTTTCCACATGCTTTAGTGTGGGCCAATTTACACAGCAGATTTTGCAGAGACTGTGGCCAAGTGCTTCATAAAGGGCTGCCTTCTTTGGGATCAGGGAAACCACAACAGACACATTGCTAATGCAATCTAATTATCTGCTTGAATATTTTTCCAGATGTATCCAATGTCTAAAAATACTGCAATAAAAAAGGTATTATTTGGCTCCTTGGACTGAAACAGTGGCATAAAGAACCTGCTTGTCTACAGGGGAAGTTATAACGAAGTAATTCTGCGACTGCCTTTAAATCAGTCAGACAAAACTGAACAGCCCAAAGGTAGGCTATTTCTTGCCTCATGTTTGGAATTAGCCTCCCAAAGAAAAACATGAATAAATGGGAGTGGGTTTTTTTTGTCAAAAACTGCATCTCTTTCTTACAAGGTAATTTCCGTCATTTGCAGATCACAATTTGATACTGGGTAGGCTCACCTAATACAAAACATCTTTTCACTGAAATGAGATGTAAGACAAAGACTCTGGGCAGTGGTATGTGGATAGTCATCTCATGAGTTATTGGGTTTTTTTTATGATTTTACTAGTAGAGTTCACTGCAGGTGAACTATTAGATGCACAGGTAGGATCACTCAGTACCCTCAGCACCCCAGGTCCAGACAAATGTAAAAACCAAAGTGGCTTTTTACCCTAACAAGTCTTCCTAGATTCCCTGCTTGCTGTCACTAGGGACTATTTCCTTTCTTCCTGCTAGTGTGCCTAAAAAATCATGATTTGGCATAGGTTATTCAGACAGGAACTGACCAGTCAATAGATTTTTCTATAGTTCTATAGTAGTCCTAAATCTTGATCAGGTACTATAAATAAAAATACAGATGTATTTTTACATCTGTAACATGTACAGAATTTCCATCAGGAATAATACGCAGCTTGCATAACCTGCAATTCCAGAAACACAGACCTATTTCAAATGCTTCTAATTCTGTATTTTACAAAGGATTTACAAAAGCAACTTTCATAAAGGAGATCTGCCAATAAGAAGACTTCTTAATACCTACAAGAATATTTTATTTTAGGATATAATCAAAAGATATGTTTAATTTTTTTTTAACATCTAATTTTCCTTAGTCTAGTACTTATTGGAAAAATAACAAAGATGAAGCAGTAACTTATATTTATTTTCTGATTATTCTCAGTCGCAACCACAAAAAATCAAACGAAACCAATCCAAAAAAACCCAAACAATAAAAAAAACCACAGAAAAACCCCAAACAGCAGGACCAACAACCTTGATCTCCCCACAAATCACTAGAATGAATGAGCACTGGTGCTAAGGTCATAGCCTTAAACAGGCTGGAGCTGAAGTTGTGGCTGCTGAATCTAAACACAATATAAGAAGAATGTTGAAAACCACCAAGAAGAATCTGCTTTGGTATTTTTGGCATTTCAATGTAGTTCTTTAATTATTTGAGCTATTTCCATCCAATGATGTTTGTCAGATGTCATTTACAGGAGGCTGTGGTTATGTGTGTACTCTTAAGTACTTGCATCAGAAGAAGCATTTGCCAGTCTTATGACTTGGCTTATTGGATAAGGAGTGGCAACAGTGGGATAGAGAGATTAGTCCAGCACAGTTAAGCACCTTTCTAGTGGTTTATATCACTGTTTGTGTGTTTAAAAAGGAAAATAAACTTCATCATGTTACCTGCCTTCTCTCACCACGTTGACTTGCAGCAGCTCAACATGCTTACTTTTATTTTCAGAAAGCAAATTTACTGGCTTTTCAAATCAATTCCAAGAATCTGAGAAACAATAGAATATGGAAACTATACATTGTGCAAATATTTGCAGTACAATGGCATATCATATAATATTGAAGAAACATTAGTGGTCATGTATAAGCACATTTGAGTCCATCACACCCATGCAAAGCAATTGTGTTATCAAGTTGTCAGTCAGTATTCAAAATGCTAATGTTTTAAACAGGTTATAGAGGTAGCAAAAATCCTCAGACAGTAGTGCAGGTGAAGAGTAATTGATTAGCAAAAAAAAGTAAAATTTGCAACTCCCTCTAACTAAAATGAGGTTTCAAAAGTTCTGCTATGGACACACTCCCTTGACAGCATATTTTTCAACTAAGTCAGACATATTGTACACGCTATTGCATTTTGGCATTAATTTTTTTTCCCACACTAAGACTAATCTACTAAGGCAAACAGTTCTGCAAGTAAGACATACATGCCTGTAGACAAGTTATACATCAGGCCTGAATCGCACAGATTCATCTGTCATGTGCATGAAACAATGAGAAAGATTCCTGTGTTCCTTGTTTCTTTCTCTCTCATGTAAAATAGCATGCCCATTTAATTGTGTTAACATCTACATAAGAAACTTTTTGAGGAGCAGCTCCCCCTAAATTTTTGTAGCAAGGAGAGACTGCAAGAGGCATTTAACTGATCAGCATTCTTTTGCAGAAAAAATACCAGAAGAAATTCTCTGATTTTGTTAAAAGACTTAACTGTCAACAAGACTTAACTATCAAGCAAGCTAAAAGATGTCCCAGTGTTACTTAAAGACACCACACTGTGCTATATGTACCACACTGACCTAAAGTACTTGCTTTCAAAAGTTAGGATTTTCAAAAATATGTGGGACTTTACATTAGGCTTGCAAATTTCCAGCAAAATACTAATGTGTTAAAAGCTAAGCTATGTTAAAAATGTTGTTCTCATTGCAGCTAAACTTGGTTAGAGATCACTGCTCATAACAATATGTGAGGGACGCTCTTTCCTGAGACCTGTTGAATAATCACATGCAAAAATTTCTCTTTAGACCACCTCTGTCAAAATGATCCAGATTTTAAAAATGCAATTATTTTAAGTATTTAAACTAAGCTAGACCATACTAATACAGTAAGGAGAAGGAGTGACTTCACAATTATGCCAGAAGGTCCAGTAGTGAAGCTTACGGGAAGTAACCTCCTGACATTTCAGTCTTCATCTCCTTTTTTCTCTGTCACATGACTTCCTATCTTTTTTTTCTTCCTTTCATCACTGGTTCTTCTGTTCCCAAAACCCACACATTTTGAAAGAGAGTACAGCTTTGCTGAAGGAAATCATGGGTGAAATTAAGAACTCTCTTTGACTGTTTCATGAGAAAAGAAAAGGATGGAAAGAGTAAAGGACAGCTGGAAGGTCTGGTCAACAAGAGCAGGTGGGAGATCAGTCTGCACAAACAACTGGGCAGCATCTCTACAGAAATTGCACAGCACAACTGAAACCTGTGAGTATTACCGTAAGGCAAACATGACCTTACTGATATTAATATTGACCATGATGAAATATCAGGTGTATTTTAGTATCCTCTGTTTTCCTCTAATATTTTTTATTGATATTCCTTTCTTGTTTGTTTCTGATTTTGTTTTGTCTGGGTTTTATTCAGTAGAGGAAATTGTCTCTCAGCTTCTTGTTACCTTTCTCTCCTTTGGCCTTTCCCTTTACCAACTCCTTTCTTTCAGATTCTTCCAGTTCTTTTGCTTTCTCCCACTTCCAGAAGTAACACTCTTACTAAAGGCTGGTAGACTTCTACACAACACTAATGAGCAAAGAAGTAAAGGCACAGTAGAAAAGGCCATGAGGGAGAGTGCAATTTGCACATTTTCACTCTTACATGGCATTACCAGACAAGGAAATCTATTTTCCATGCAATTGATAAGAAATTATTATTGCTTTCTTTGGAGAAACAAAGATAGGCTAAATAATTTTTGAGGCATTGGTTTTTGTTTTCCTCACTAGGCAAATAACACCTGCATAATTCCAGATTCAAGCTCTGGGCTCTTGGTTAATTACAACTTTTAATGAAACTGAAGAGTTCCCATGCAACACAATACCAGGAAGAGTTATGTCAGTACCACTGGGTATTAGATATTGCTGTGCGAAACCATTTACCTTTGTTCCTTTCCACCAATGTAATCCCTAAACAACTATCATACTCAAATACGGGCTTGTTTTTTAACATGAAAGAAGAAAAAAAGTTGCTATGGGAAGTCAAGAAAAATAGAGAATAATTTCAAATTTGCAAAACAATTGCATAGGACAAACTCAGTGAGACTGTTAGCTTTTCACACTAATTTTCCTGAAGTTGCAAATGTTTCATCTTATGCTACTATTATTGTGGGTGCCACTGAAAATACTTCAGCACACAAAAGTGCTTGCAAATAAATGGAGAAAACCTAAGAACAAACAGGATATTGAATATTCCCATGCTGATATTTTGTAGAATTTCCTTTCAGAAAACTGTCAGTCTCAAAACAGAAGATTTGACATGATTCACATAGTTCTGGAAAATCTGTCAAGGAGGAAATGAAGACTTTAAAGCACAACAGAGAAAGGCAGAAAGGTGTTCAGACTCTTCTAGCCCTTACTGAGGTAGCACTTGCTGACACAGCCACTCAGTTTACATCTATGCACACATACTTGCAACAAGTGCTGTGGAAGGTTGACCTCTGTCAGGCTAGGGTTTCCCCCCCGCCCCCCCCCAGCTCCCCCATATAAAGAAAGCTAGTCAAATAAAGTAACATATTGTGCTTTGTGTTGCAAGTAATTCCCAATAATAATACATAATGATATTTTGAACTTGCTCACTCTGTAGAAAGTTGCTAAGTTCACAGCATTTACTTATATCTTAGCCGAGTACATCTGTCATTTCATTCAAGAGCAGACCTATGGGTAATCATTTAATCAAAACCACTGCTGTGATTGCTACTCGTAAAGAAAATTACAAAGCAGCAGCAGCTTCAAAGCCAGGATTACAAAGATTAAACAGGAGCCGCTTTTTGCTAAGTGTTGGGTAAGGATAAATTACAGTGTCCTTAAATTTGAAGGAAGGTAGAGTGCGAGAATTGTTCATTTTGCCTAACCAGTATTTCCTAATTTTCATTTCCTCTCTTCATACTTATAGTAAATTACAAAATTAAAAATTTGTGAAAAACTGCTTAGCGATAAAGAGACAGAAATTCTAATGGTCATACAAGAAGACACTTTGTACTAGATCTACAACTTTGAGTAATAAATATGTTTTATTTAATGTCAATTTTTTTAAAAAATACTAAAAGGACACTCTCCCCATCATTACAGGTCACCACACAGACTGAAGTCTGAAAAAGTACAAGTTTATATACACAAGTTTTTATGTTTCCTCTTAAAAGATACAGCACTGTACATAGTATTTAGATACATGCTGGCAGCTCCAGATGTAGGGATATTGGAGGGTAAGAAATTGTCAGACTGGGGTTCTGATTTTTAAACATTATAGGGAAATAAAGAAAATCTGAAAAGAACAGCAGTCAATTCATTTAATTTCAAAAGACTAAGAACATTCATTTTGAAACAGAACATTTTAGTAAAACTACTACATCTATTTATCAAAATAACAGACCTCATACTGATAAAGACACTTATATTTATGCTATCTCTTAACCTCATGTGTACTGCCATGTGATCTTAATCACTATACAGTCATGTCACAGAGGGACCTCCCAAATACTGTGCCCAAAAGTTAGGGACACAAAGACAGAGACAGGATTAGACACTGAAGCAACAGAAAAGCTTCCTTTCTGAGGGGTAGGAGCACATGGATGAAAGAGGATGATGTTGCTGCACTACAATGTATTCTGTCAGCCAACTGCTTTTCATATTTACGTTTCTTCTCCCAAAAGTCTGATTTATCCGGCTACATGTAGCTTCAATTCTAGAGCTGGCTGAAACAGCTGTGATTGCAATATAAGTCTCATTAATCTTAGCCTTTTATGTTAAAACTAACACAGGTATGTAGCAGAACATCTAGGCTGAGTTTAAACATAAATTCAAATTATACTTTTTAAGATCGTTCTTTCCTTGTCATACACCTAGTTCTTATAATCTTACTGAAATTGTTTAAAGAGACAGATAAGGGAAAAGGAAAAGGAAAAGGAAAAGGAAAAGGAAAAGGAAAAGGAAAAGGAAAAGGAAAAGGAAAAGGCTACCAAAAAGCAGTGCTAAATGCCCAAAGAAAAGCTTATTAAGGCTTACTTCACACAAGAGACACACCCAGACATACTTTATTACTAAATCCACTATAATGTGGACAAGCATGAGAGACCCTATGGCAGTTTTGGGAACTAGGAAAGACTAAACTAGCAACAGTACTTTCATGTCCCAAAAACTATTTCCATGCCTGAACTTCTAATTGATAGCAAAATACTGAGAAAGAAACAGCTGTGTAGTCCTAATTCTCCCTATTCTGTCAGCTAAAATTCCTTAAGGGTAAAACAGTTTCTGTGGCCTAAAATAATCTTGAACCTTATTTCCCGTAGAGATTGTATGGTCAGACTGCTCTATGTGTTTCAGTAAATCCTAATTTCCTTACAGTTCATCCTATGTACCCAATTCTCAGAAACTAATTTCTCATCTAAATGAAATGTGAATTGCATCACAACAATGAAATATTCATTCAGCATACTATACTTCAATACCTGCTAATTTCAGAGTAAAGCTCTTGCTTTAAATTCATGATTACATTTTCTTGTAACACACACATTCAAGTATGACTAGCTCAGGATTACACTAAAGTAAGAAACCAGTGAATTTGCCTTTATCCTAAAACCCCATAAGGAGGCTTCAACATCAAAAGAATGCCTAAGTTGATTTGATGCTTGTCATCAATATTTCTCCACAGGATCAAACTAATTTTGAGTGTGTTAAATAATACTGACCTCTAATACTCTTTAATCTTTTTGATTTTCCTCCTACACATTAGGGAGTTTACATATAAAGTAACATAAAGTAGGCTTGTATGTAAGTCCATTTGTATTCTTATTTTTTAAGAGACAAGTGGGAAAAGAACTGCTGTACAATAAGCCACTGGTGACAGGTTTGGGTTTTTTACTATATCTGTTTTCAGCACAGAGAAAATGGAGTTGAAAATAATTTACATCTAAAATTCTAATTTTGAAATGCTTATGAATTTACAGCTATAAAATCTGCTCAAACGTATCTAATATTCAGGGTATAAGCAATTGCTGCTTTATTGTTCCCTTACCCCATCATAAAAGCATCAATTTAAATAATGTTATATTGACATGGTGACCATGTTGCAACACACTTACCAATATTAAGCAACCAGTCAAGCACATCAGCAGGTGTTCTTTCTATATACATTACTTATTCTGTGTACTTAACATATTTTGTAATATGTTAACTACACAAAGATATGCCAGGGTACTATTTACATATCAACTTGATTAACCTTTAATAGCCACAGTGTTCTTCTACATTTCACTTCTTTATAAGAGCATTTCTGGGCTAGACAGCAAGGGAATACTTTAAAGCTTCAGGCATGTGAAATACTACTTCTACTTGCAAATATCTGGAAATAGGTCCACTAACAACAGTGCTTGAAGAGCTGTAAACCAATTTCCTTGCACTCTCCATCATTGCAGCAGCAAACTCCTCAACCCAGCACTGAACACTAACAGCCTCTTAGTTTCCAACATCTCTCAGTGAATGATCCAGTGATGCACCCTAGAACCTGACATCCTTCAATCAAATCCTGCCATTACATGAGCTACCAAAGGTCATGCCACAGTTTAAGTAGCCACTCTCCCTGCTCCTGACACCAACAGCTCTGCCCTGGGCTAAGACCACTGCTGGAAAGAGGTGCCACCACAGATTTACTCTCAGCACAGACTAAAGGGCCATTCCTTTTATGTCTTTGAGGATGTAGAAAGTTATTTCACACACCACAGATCCTCTCCATTCACTGCAACACATCCCTAAGAGTTTTATCTTCTCTAATATCTGACTTGTAAGGATACTATGCTTCTAAAAGGCCAAAGGTTCATAAACTAAGTGCTGTTGGATACAGCTTAGGTAACACTCATGATGTGTGTTTTTTTTCACAGGTTCTGTATATATGAAAGGGAGAAAAACAGTTTGTTTCTCCAAGAAGTGATTTACCCTGCTGCAATTAAAAAAAAACGAAACGAAGTCCCTATCCAAATTTCAGGTGTTTTATTCTTGGTGCACAAATTAAGTTGCCAACACATTATAAATAAATCAGATAGAGACCATCCTGCTGCAAGTTCACAAAAAAATTCACTTGTACCACTCCCTTACCCTTCCTTAGCAGATATTATGACTTCACTGTTCAGATGAGTAATTTTTCAATAACACTATGACTTCAGTTTTGCTTTTTGTGGCCAAGCTCTAGAGTTGGTCCACTTTGTTGTCCTGTTCTACTATTCATATCACCAAAAAGACAGGGAAAATGTTAGTAAATGTGAAACAGGACTGAAGGAAGATGTTTTTTGATGTGAGGTTTAGAAGACCTCCATTTATTAATCTCTCAGAATACAGACTGAGACGTGTCTTGATCACTGTGTGTAAGAAATCACAAAAGGAAAAGATAATTGATGCTGGGAAGCTTTTTAACCTTTCTGCCTAGGGTGTAATAAGAATCAACAGCTGGGTAGTGAAATTAGATAAATCCAATTTTGAAATAGGGCATAATTTTCTAATTCTGGGACGAATTGAACAGAGAAACAGGTGACTATGAAAAGTCAACATGACTTGGAATGTTTTGAGATAAAATAAAATAGCTTGTAAAAATTTCCTTAATTTAGATCTGGAAGAAATTTTACATTTAGAAAGTATAAATCAGATAACATATAATTGTTGAATTTTATGGCTGTCCACTTGCTTTCCTAACCAGGAACATGTGATTTTAATTATATATGATTCACATTCCTGTGAAAAAAAATTTTTCTTAAATTGTCTTCATGATATCATGATCATTTTCAATTGTTTAAGGCCCTGGATCTCTAATAGGTTCTCAATGAAAAAGCAAATTGCATTGGTAGATTGCTGAACAGCGTATGTGACATAGAAAAAATTTCCTCACCACCCTATTCAGAGTTTTTAGAAATAACCCACAGTGAGAGCCACTGCCGAAACACTCACTGATCAATGCTAAAAAATAATTATTATCAGACTTCATGGGATCACCCGTAGCACCACAGATTGACAATACTTTGGTCTAGGCTTTTTTTTCCTCTTCATTTACCTCAGTCATGTTTTGGTAAAGGGAGTGAGCAGCATCATCAAAAGGGTAAAAAAGATCTTTTTCTGAGTTACTTGAATATCAATACTGCTTGTACCACAGAGCCAGCTTAGGGGTCAAAGGGAAATGTTTCCTATGTTACAAGAAATCTGGATGTCTCTGTCTTCCTTCACAACTGGGAGGGTGGTCAGTCTCCTGGTGCTGCCCCCACCTACTTCACTTCCCTTTGTAGGGATCTCAGGCATTGATAACACAAAGGTGTTTCCTGATCATTGTCAGTGGCATGCAGGAAAAGTGAAATATAACATGGAAAGTGGCCATCCCACCATTATGTGACCTGACACGCATAAAGTGCTGGGTTACCTCCTTCTAGGACAACATTTTTTGTGTATACGCATTGAATAACACACTCCTTGTGCCAAAAGCAGCATTATGCTCTCTCTTAGTCTTTGTGACCTTACGAGCTACTTCAGAAAGTTATAGATCAAGTCAGCAAGATGTAACTATTCTAAAGCAGAACCTGCCACAGAGATGCCAGCTTCATGTCTTATGAAGGTGATCAGCTGTAGAGTAGGCTGAAGAGAGAAAGCAAAGCCTAATCTGTAAAGAACTACAAAACCATTGAGACTCCTACACCTGATAAGATCAGTATCAGAACTGTACTTGTTTTGGCAAATGCTACACTAACACCAACATAATTTCATTTTCAAAGTAGTTAGACAAAAATTGTCAGACCCACCAGGTTATGTAGCTTTTATTTAATTACACTTCATTTAATTACACTTAAAATTAGTTAAATTAACTAGCATCATAACTGAAATCCAGGCTCCATGGAAACAAAAGCTCAAATTCCAAAGCCAGCTGATGCTTTTGACCAAAAATGGCCTATTCTCACCAAGTTTCTATTGTGTTTATTGTCTTTTGAAAAGGAAATTACCTCATGAAGTCTATATTAAATACCCCAATTAGCTTTCCCAAAAGAAAATGCTTATTCCCATGTTTTCATTATACTACTACTAAATGAATTAAACTTCAATTGAGATTCCCTGTCCTTTAACTTTTTTCCCATTTTGTCAGATATTTGATTATATTTTTGCCTGTTCTTGCAGTGGCATTGCTGACTGAACCTACTGAAAAAAATAAAGTGGATACAGGGCACAGTTTCCCTTCTTCCCTCATTCCTCAAGCTCAGCAGTGTAGAAGCCTGTACACAAATCCATAACAACTTCCCCTTGATATGAACGACCACAAGGTGCAGGATAGGACCAGGAGTATTAGTATTACCAATAACAAAAAAAAAAAGTACACAAAAACATCCTTGTGATCAAAGCAGAGACCTGAAACAGAGCTATTCAACCTGCTTCACAATGAGCAAACCCATTGATGTGAATAACCACATTAAGAAGGTTTCCAGTGCCTGAGCTAGGTCAAATATCACAGCACACATTACTGGACAACCACATAGACATTCTCCTGTTCATAGCTTGCAGACAAGTGTGTTCATTGTTGCACCCTGAATTCTCAGAGCTGCACAACACTTCCTTTCACAGCTGCTCCTGACTTCACAGCAAAGAGGTGTCTAAAGACATAATAACTTTCTGAAACCATTGCAGTTAGCCAAACAAGCAAGGAAATAATCAGGAGACTTAAGTCTCACTGTGACAAGTTATAAATGTGAAGTTTCTTTCAAAAGCACCTCCAATCAGTGCTATTCAGTTTAAAGGATTTCCTACTGAGTAATCTTCCAGGGTTTTTTTCTTGGCATTTTGATGCCAGCTACCAATCAATCTTTACTGAACATATGCCTCCCTGCATCATAAGCAAGAACATAAGTAAAAAAAAAAAAAAGAAAGAAGAAAAAAGAGAAAGTGAACAAATGAACCACTTGTTTATACAAAAAGAAACAGGATTTATTTTTTTAGAGAAGGAAAGGCACACATGCCACATTCATATATTATCCAAAACTCCACATAAGCCTCTAAAGGGGTACATGAAAATATTCTAAATGACAAGATTCCAGTTTGAAATAGGGAACTATAATGGAAAGAAGAAAAGTATTACAGGACATCAAGCATTTCTTCTAAATTCAATGCTATATTTCCTTTCCCCCTCAACTCTGGGAGACCCAGTGCTGAACCCAGCATTCCAGATGTGGCCTAACAAGTACTGAGTACAGAGGAGCAATCACTTTCTTCAACTTGCTGGCAGTGTTCTGCCTAATGCAACTCAGGATGCTGTTGGTTGTTTTTTGATGAGAGGATGTATAATGGTCACCTTGTTTTTCCCTAAAACCCCAGGTCTTTCTCAGCATAGCTGTTCTCCAACAGGTCTCCTGGGGGTGTGTACAGGTGCCTAAGACTGTTCCTCCTCGGGGACAGGATTTAATATTTTCCCTTGTAGATCTGCACAGGATTCCTTTTTGCTCAGTTGAGCAAAACCTTGACCAGCATGTCAAGGTCCCTCTGGATGGCAGCACAACCCTCTGGCATATCAAGCACTCCTCACAGTATTGTATTGTCTGCAAGCTTGCTGAGGGCATGCTCTGTCTCAGTGCAGAGTTCATTAATGAGGGTGTTAAACAGCAGTGGCTTTGGTATAGCCCCTGAGGTAAACTGCAGATGACTGGCTTCCAAGTGGACTTTGTGCCTCTGATCACAACACTCTTGGACCAGCCACTGAGCCAGTTTTCAATCTACCTGTCTGTCTATTTATCTAATCTGTACCTTGTTAGCTTGTCTATGAGGGTGTCAAAGACCTTAGTATAGTCAACGGAAACAAGATCAACTTTCTTCTTCTCATGAAGGCTATCAGATTTGTTAGGAGTGTCTTTCTCTTCATAAATATATGCTGATACTGCTAATCACTTTTTTGTCCTTTGTGTTTCTGGAAATATTTTCCATGAGTATATTCTCTCTCACCGTATGAGGTCATAAAATGATGCCAAGTAGCATGTAGCTTAAGATTGGAATGATATTTTTTATTTTACAGGTTGCAAAAACCTCTCCCAATTTCCATAACCTTTCAAAGATAATCAAGATTGTTCTTGCAATTGCATTACCCTGCTCCATCAGAATTTGTGGGTGCAACTCATCAGCCCCCACACACTTATGTCCAAATTTTCATGTGCTCTCTCTAGCCTGACACTGTTTTCCTTATTCCAGACTTTCCCTTTGGTCTCAGAGCCCTGGCTTCCGTAAGACATGTCTTAGCAGTGACGAATGAAATAAAAGAAGTATTGAGTACCTTAGCTTTTTCTGTGTCCTCATCAGGTTCCTTCACCATTCACCAGCTGTCTCATATTTTCCCTAACCTTCCTTCAGGAAATTTTCCTTGAAAGCTACAGGAACGTCAAGAGCAACTGCAAAGAATTAAAATTGTGATTAAGCTCCTTGTTCTGCATACACAATTACAAAAGTTAAAGCCCTTCAATAGTTAAAGACAGGATTACACAA